>OY744612.1:3125932-3268432 GCA_963556255.1 Allolobophora icterica | reverse complement strand
GAACGGCTACCCGTTGATTATTCAATAAATCGTGGTCGGCATCAATATCGCCTCCTAGGCTACATGTGTGTGTGTAACATACGCACGCATTCAGCGACCTCGCTCTTGTATGCCATCAACACTCCCACTGCTGGCCAGAAATCATCATTTATATAGAACCGGATTTAGGCCTACTAGAATCACAAACGAGGTCGTGGAGTATACCGTAACGGATGGCACACTCCAGAGAGCGGTACACTGCCAGCATGCTCAAATGGGCCTTTAGGCCCCATAGGACATGTATTCTCATTATAGGATCTGTATAGAGCCCACATAATTATGTCCCACATAATGCCTATGGAAATGCTGAAAGGGTAACACTTAAAAGATAATTACCGAACACTCAATTTAATTTTATAGATGACAACAAATAAAAATGAATAAATAATTTTATATTAAATAAATAAAATTATATTAGACAAATAAATAGGCCTATAGTTATATTAGTTAATGTTAACACATTGGAACACATGCATGTATCACAGTCGACAACATATTACTCAATTGGCCTCTAGGGAATGCAGATGCTTAAATCCGCTTCTGTATATATGCAAATGCAATAAGTTCTTATCTTTCCGGATGTGTGTGTGTGTGTGTCTGTATCTTTCTATCTCTTTCTGTCTTGGCGCATCTTATTCCACCTTCTTTTCCCTCCTCTCCTTTCTTTCTGCCCTTGCTATTTACTGTATCTGACTAAGGACTGTTGACTGATGGACATCTTCTTCGGGAAGGTTCGAACGTCTCCTCTCGACAGTGTCCTGTTCCTTCAGTGTCCTAATCCATCCGTCATCATCCAGTCCAGCAGCATCCGTCGAGGTCTTCCTCTCATTCTCTTGCCCTCCGTTCTTCCCTCTATGGTATTTCTCAGGAGTGAGTCTCCTCGCAGTATACGATCCCAATCCACTTCCTTTGTCTCCCTTTTATTGTTGCCATCAGAGGTCTTTCCTCTCCCACCTTTTGTGAAACCTCTTCGTTTGTTTTATGCTCTGTCCAGCTAACTTTCTCCATCCTGCGCCATACCCACATCTAAAACGCCTCGACTCTTCTGATTTCCTCAGTTCTGATAGTCCATGTTTCAGAGCCATAGAGTACCACACTCCGTATCATCGTTTTCACCATTCTCTTCTTGAGGCTCCTATTCACTCCCATTCATCAGCTCTTTTCATAAAATCTTTACCCATTGCCATCCTTCTTTTCATGTCATTATGTATGTAATGTACGTATGCATGTATTCATTCATTCATTCATACAAAATGACCTTGACCGTGACCTTTCAAGGTGAAGATGACCCCGAATGGCGAAAACAACATCAGAAATGAATTCCACATACCGAAATTAGTAAGATTAGAGGTATTACACGTACATATACTCTAAAAAACAAAAAAGATGATTTTTCCAATATGGCCGACGGCGGCCATTTTGGATTTGGCCATAGCGTCATTCGTGGCATTGTGCCAGAAAAGCACCTCGGTGATTTTTCATGTCTAGGGACCCATTGACTAAGCGGAAGTGAGAAATCCTCCCAACACCATTTTGCAAACGGGACCTCGATCGATCAGGCCAGGTCCTGTATTATTGACCTGTAACTTGGAGAGTATGGGTTCGAGCCTTCACTCAGACAGACAGTCATTGTGTAGAGAACATGACATAACAAGGGTTTTAAGTGGTTCAGAAGACGTGTAGTCTGTGTTAGAACCACTGCAAATTAACCTCGAACGCTTAATAGCCCAACTTTCCTAGCTTCTTCTTAAAAGCTGTGATAGTGTCCACTGAGACAGTACTATCATCCAAACCATTCCACAGGTCTAAATATTTCTTCGTTCATTCGGGATTTGAACCTTGGATCGTGAGCGTACACCACGCAGCTAATCCAATACACCAATGCCTTCTCACAGTCCACTGCATCAAATGCCTTCTCACAGTACACTGTATCAAAATGCCTTCTCACAGTACACTGTATCAAAATGCCTTCTCACAGTACACCGTATCAAAATGCCTTCTCACAGTCCACTGCATCAAATGCCTTCTCACAGTACACTGTATCAAAATGCCTTCTCACAGTACACTGTATCAAAGTGCCTTCTCACAGTCCACTGCATCAAATGCCTTCTCACAGTACACTGTATCAAAATGCCTTCTCACAGTACACTGTATCAAAATGCCTTCTCACAGTACACCGTATCAAAATGCCTTCTCACAGTCCACTGCATCAAATGCCTTCTCACAGTACACTGTATCAAAATGCCTTCTCACAGTACACTGTATCAAAGTGCCTTCTCACAGTCCACTGCATCAAATGCCTTCTCACAGTCCACTGCATCAAATGCCTTCTCACAGTACACTGTATCAAAATGCCTTCTCACAGTACACCGTATAAAAATGCCTTCTCACAGTCCACTGCATCAAATGCCTTCTCACAGTACACTGTATAAAAATGCCTTCTTATAGTCCATAAAACACATGTAAATGGGTGACAATCATTTCAATCGTTATGAAAGAGAGACTCCAACTCAAGGGGGCAGATTTAAGTTTTAATATCATGATTTTTGGACACAGATGTCTTGTAACAATTACCACTTGCAATGCTGGCAACAGATAGATTTGTTACACAAAGCACAGATGTTCACGATGAGTTCAAACCGATGAATACAGGCAGACAGTCGAGCACATGGACAGACACAAAAAACTGAACGCTTATGGGAAGCAAAAGCATACAAGCACATTTCAATATTACCTAAGCATACAAATTAGGGCTGTACCAAATAGGTGATTTTCACTATTCGGCCGAATACGAATAATTGGACCAACGATTCGGCTGAATACGAATACGAATAGTGTACAAAATAGGTCTACCGACAACATTCGAAATTTCAAATATAGCAAAAGTTTCAGTTCAGTAAATTTAATACATAAACTAAAAGTAAACAGTTAACTACATGTAATTTTTGCATTCTTCTGCCAGTCTGTGTAAACTAGGAATGGAACTAATTTAACTAAACTTAGAAATTGTCACTTACTTAACGTTCACTCCACTCGCTAAGGCAGCCGCATATGCAGAAACAGATGTCACGTGACCACTATTCGTATTCGGTCCGACCGCTACTATTCGGCCGAATACCGAATTTGGCCCACTATTCGGCCCCGAAGCGAATACGAAGCGAATATTCGGTACAGCCCTTATACAAATACATACATACATATACACGCCCATAATTTATACACATATAAATATATGTAATATTGTTCTCATCATAATTGAAGCACCAGTGCAATGAATAAGCCCAGGTTCATCAAAGTAACACAGAAACACTAGTTTTAATACTAATGAACAATATGCTGACATTAGACGCATCTGTGAAAGGGTAGCATCAGTCTGATTTGAGAATCATTACGAAAACACAAATAAGAAACGAGGAACTCTCGTTAAAAAACGAAGTACAAAATTGCTGTTAAAAATTATTGTCCGTTCGAAATACTGACATTACAGCTCAGTGTATGAAAAGCTACACGTTCATTGGGACCAGGAAAACAACTAAAATACAAATCACAGGGTTCTGGACTTAACAACTTTCTTTGTCCACAGGTAACACAAGGTAACATGGGATACTGTGACCGATTCCTTATAGCACTGGAGAGTATAAGTTTGAGCCTCCTCCCTCGAGACGGTTACCATGTAGGGACCTTGAGCAAGTCCTTCACTCACAATAGCTCAGTGCCATCAACTGATGTGTGTGTTTATTATATCAAGTTCTTTTCTGTAATCCTGCTTACAGTAATGGGTGCTCGGCTGAGCCATGCTGATCATCTGATGCATTTTCTGTTCGGTTTTTGTTCTGTTTGTTTTTTTGCATTTTCTTATATTTTCAACTCGTCCTTTATTTTTCATTCATACTATACCTCAAGGACATTATTTCCGGGGCCTGGTTTTGTCCCCATCGTCTTCATTTTCTTTTCTTTTTTTGGTGCCATCATATTACTATGTAACAAATACAAGGACATTATTTCCTGGGCCTGGTTTTGTCCCCATCATCTTCATTTTCTTTTCTTTTTTTGGTGCCATCATATTACTATGTAACAAATACAAGGACATTATTTCTGGGGCCTGGTTTTGTCCCCATCATCTTCAATTTCTTTTCTTTTTTTGGTGCCATCATATTACTATGTAACAAATAGGCAGCCCTAATTAAGCGGGACCTATGTCCCTTTTGGGCTTTCCCTATTGTATCCCGAAAGTTTTACATTCCGATTGGTGCCTACTGTACTTTTGTATTGAATTCGGATCAATAAAGTTGAATAGAATTGAATTGAATTGAATTGAAAACTGATGTGTAGTCAGTACATAGTGGCACTTATTAAATGAATAATAATAATATTGTAAATAGCAATAATAATAATAACTTGGCAATTGTTACCACCATCACCTATACGATCATCACTTTTACAGTGACCAGCCTCCGCATCCCGACCTCCAACGGAACCTGACCTTGAACAAGGACTTCTCCGTAATTAACCATTCCCTGTCAATTAGCTGTTTCTGGTGTGCTCACGAAATTTAGTTTGTAATCATAATCATAAAATTCCAAATTTATATAGCACTACTCGTTGTTACAGACTGCAAAGACAACTTCCAGCAGTTCAACATTGCAACGCAAGCAACAATCCAACAACCAGACAACCTGTTCTGAACGACTCAACGGTGAGAAGATTCACATGAGGCATCAATCTACAAACAACAAATTTCCTAGACCACTTTACAACTCGTTTTGCTATCCAGTTGTTCGAGTTGGCATAAGAAGCACCACACGTTAGATCCTGTTGTGAATGAGAACTGACGTGGATCTGATGATCGTAGAGTCATCTCTAAGCTGAAAAGGAAGGATCGATGATCGTGATCAGAGGGCCGAAGATGAAGACGATCCTTCTTCGAGTATGTTCGTCTGTGAGATCGTTAGTGTTCCTGAATTCCGTGTGCAATAAACGAAAGCTTCTCTCGGATCATAGACGCGTGGCAGATGCTAAGAATAGAAACACAAAACATAGTAAGATCACGATGGTGACATTCTTAAAATGTGCTACATAAGTGTTCAGACACATACACACATACATATATGTATATAAACATACATACATATATGCATAAAAATGCATAATACATACATACATACATACTGTACATAGATACTGATACATACATCCATACATAGAAACACACACACACATACACACATACACTCATAAATTAATAGATACATACATAGATACATATAAACTTACACACATACAATGTACATACATGCATGCAAAAATAAATGGGTACATACAAGCAAGCATACATTTATCCATACACGCTTACATACATACACGCATAGAAAGATGCACACATACATACATACATACATCACCAGTAATAAATATCAAATCACAAATATGATGATAACTACAGATATCCAAATTTAAAGAAAAATACAGTATGGGTACTTGAGTCCGTAGAGAGCCATTTCCTGACAATCTGAACACAAACAAGGCTTCAAGTGAGTTATTCTATGCGCTTTGGTCTGATTCTAACTTAGCCATCAATGTCTTCTGGGTCAGTTGGGTTCGGCAAGCAGACAGTTTTCATGAAAATGATAATGATAGCCAAATGATTATAGTGTTGATAATGATGATGATTATGAATTCATAAAGTAGCTGCTGAGGTATGTTCTCATGTACAAGAATATAGCAGGTAGCTTGAAATCTTAATCATTGCACATCATCTTCTAAAACAAACTTCCTAAAGCTGCTAGAACATGGAAAAATCACTGCCTTAACCATATTGTTCTGAATAACCTGTTAATCAGTTGGTTTTATCAGTATTGGATTGTAAATTGCTTATCCACCATAGGCTGCCTCTCTGTCTTACAGACTGATCTTTGGGATGTTGACCTGATTATGGCTTAGTTTTGGTGTACCATCGGTTGATACCTTGTGCATTAGACACTGGCATGATAGAAGTAACTAATTATTATTATTAATATTATTATTTTTAATGCCAAGCAAAGTTCACAAAATTAACTGAAGCTTCTAATGTAAAAATGTGGATACCGTTCTCCTCGGTTTCTTCCTCGCCTGGAGCCTGTACAGTCGGGTGAAGGTGTCTCTGAAAGCCCTGGAGATGAAGTCGGGCAGCAGAGCAGCCACGACCTGGAGTAGGATGAGGAGCCAAACGAATGGACTGGACAGCATCGTGACTAGGGAACCATGCAGAGTCATCGTCCCTTGAAACGGCCTGGTCATTGAACAAACAAATCAACGTTTATTTCCTACTTCTCAGATTTATTATTCGTATTTCTCAGTTATCACTTCATATTTATAATACAATGCAACTCTAGTTGATATTACTCTACTTACAAAGTTCAGGAGTTCACATACGACAGAACATCAATGGTGCCGAGCAGTTGTGAGTAAAGGACTTGCTCGAGGTTTCTACACAGTGACTGTCACACAGGAGGCTTGAACCCATTCTCTCCAAATTACAGGCCATGCACTCTACCCAATTATACCATGCACAAAATTTATATAGCACCACTGTTTATTTTTTTATTTATTTATTTTTTATTCCGGATATTTCTATAGCGCCTCTCGAAGTCAACTACTACTCAGAGGCGCTCCCGACTACAGCATTTGAGACTGTGCCGGAATTTTCACGCCGAAGCGCCACGAGCAATTGCGAGTGAAGGACTTGCCCAAGGCCGTACGCAGCGGCTTGAGTGGGATTCGAACCTGCAACCCTCCGGTCACAAGGCGCCGAACTTTCCACTGAGCCACCACGTCCCACGAAAGGAAAAAGGAATCAAATTAGAATGCTATTTAGTTGCACAGTAGTGCATTGTTCAATGTATCAGCTACCACATGCATAAGAATGAAACTTATGATGTGTATTGGCAATCGAATCAAGGCAAACCATTTCCTGCCTAGCCTTGTGACAGAAACAAGCACATAGCTCTATAGGTGAGACAAAATGTCTGGTTGTATAATATTACACTGACAGAAAGAAACATGATACTTGCATGATGATTGAACTGTAGAATAGGAACAATATGAAGAGTGATCCAACAGCGATCAGAAGGCTTGCAACATAGAAACCATTGAAAAAATACGACTCGATCATCAGCTAGAAGATCACAAAAAGCAAGATCATATCAATTAACACATAAAAACTTGAAATGGTCACCTGTGTGCTCACGCTTGCTCAAAACTTGTCACATTGTCTTATTATTTTACCATTTGTTTTATTAAGGCAATATAAAAGAGGTGCTTGATAGTGTAGTGGTCAGCACACTGAACCATCAATCGAGAGGTCAGGGTTCAAATCCCCGCCAAGGCAGAAATTTGGCTTGAGATTTCTGCTCCACCTGCATCCCAAGCCAACTCAGTTATAATCCGTAAACTGTCAGTGGGAAGATGAGATGGCAAGGGAGAGGACAGACCACCCACCCTCATATGCTGAGGCTAAGAAAATGAAGTCGCTAACACTTCACACCCATGGATGCCCCAAGGCTGGCTTAAGGGACTGCAAAATAAAGGAGTGCTATATAAATTTTCATTGACTGATTGATTTATACATTTGCCATGCCTTTTTTACGTTCTAAAGTCTGTCATGTGAGACACCTGAAAGAAAACAATAGGCATTGCCGCACTGTACAAACTAAAATTTGTACAACACATTACTAACCCAATTGACTGACTGCTATAGTGCTGTTATAATGCCACATAAACTCTTGTAAATAATTGGAGTTCTAAGTCAAGTCAAAATCCATTAAGTCAGGATTTCAAACAAAAGTTCTTAACCTGTTCAGGTGCCTTAGATAGCCACGTTCCTGGGGTTTTGACGGGTTCCTAAACTGTGCTTTATAAAAGTCTAGAGAGTAGAGACATACATATATACAAGCTGTGGTCAAAAAGTTATTTGGAAGAGATTTTGACAATTCAAGAACTGACAGAAGCAGCAGAAATTGGAAATGAAAACCAAGGCTTGGAGACAGAAACTCATTCATCTAGGTCAGAGTTTCCCAAACTGTGGGTCGCGACCCAAAAGTGGGTCGCGAAGCTCTGGCAAGTGGGTCGCCAAAGTTTTTTGAGAAACATTTATTTTTGCAGCACCAACATTTGTTTATGATTTGGCTATAACTAGCTGGATTGCAATAAATTGTAAACTGTTCTTACCTAAATTTCCTTTTAATGCTTTAAATTTCTAAGCGCTGTACATAAATCTCCATATTTCGATACAAAATTACGAAGCAAATTTTAGTACACAGTGCTTAATTTAACACAGTGGGTATTGAGACTGCCAAGATATTCACAAGTGGGTCGCGACCCAGAAAAGTTTGGGAACCGCTGATCTAGGTCAACAGCACCTCTGGCCAGTTTCCTGAAGTGGTGCTATATAAATGAGCAATTAATTTAAATTACAATTAAAATTCCAATCTCATCTTACCTTTATGTTGACGACGATGACACACACCGTCATAACAGTAGCACCGAAATCAAAATTCCCAATACTCTGTTGAAGACAACAAACAGATTCAGTCAATACTGTGTAACGTACGGCAAACGTATTTCTTTTCTCGTCAAATCCTTAAATGAGCAATTGTTTCCATATGCAAACACAAACAACACAACCTTCAACCATAAGTTTCTCTGTACATTTTGACCCGCAGTCTGCGATCTTCAGGTTTTAGTTCCATTCCGTGTTGCTGCCCCAAGGAATGGAACCGACTGCCAATGTTTATACATTGCTTGAGCTCATTTTCGTCTTTCAAGAAATGCCTCAAAACTCACTACTCTCACTGGCTTTCAAACATCTGGATAACTAATTGCTCCTTCATCTGGAGACTGACTAACCAGTCCTCCAATTCACATTCTGTGTCACTTTGTGCACGTTAAAATTTCATAATAATAGTAAATAATAATATTAATATTCCTCCAAATGGACAAACTACTTAAGGATTACATGCAACGATGCTATGCCTCGAGCTTTGGCCTTGACCTAGAAGTAAAAATTGGCTGCCCAGCTTCGGCCTCACACTGGACTCAACATTGTTCGGTTGAGCTACTGGCCTAAGCCTCATGATTTGTGACCTTGATATATGAAGTCTGCATTTTTAGTTAAAACTTTATTATGTTTTCAACTTGTAGCTTGTATTAAGTGAGATTTCTGCCCCACCAGCACCCCTTGGCCAACTCAGCTATAATGAGTACACTCACTGACCCCACACTGTCAGTGGGAAGAACAGACAGCAAGGAAGAGGATTGGCCACCCACCCTCGTATGCCAAGGCTAAGAAAATGAAGTCACTAACACTTCATACCCATGGCGGCCTCAGGGCTTACAAAAGGGACTGCTCTTCTTCGTGCTACTTTATCCCCTGCCATTAGTAATGGTGTCAATGTTAGCAATACTAACATGTCCATTTTGAAATGGTGAATTCCCGCGAGATAGCGAGAAATAGGCTCCGAAGAAGAGGACAAGAGAATGCCACAAACCTGTACAAACATAAATCAATCACGCATTTATGCAGCACCCTTAAAACAACACAAACCAACATGATCAAACAGCAAAAAGAGAAAAACTCAGAAATATCTTACATATTGTACATTTGTTTTGAAAAGTTGTTATGCCATCCAGTGTAAATAATAGCAATCTGTACTTGAATAGAGAGACCCAGTGTAAACAAACATTACCAAACCATTAATTTATAACTAAGCAGTGAGCACCTGATAATACAAACTAAAATTTAAACTTTATGCTAATTTTAATGTTTATCATAATTTATGCCTGATGTCAATATAGAGTTTAAATTAGTCAGTCGCAGGAGCAAAGGAAGCAAGTGTTTAGGATTTGCATCAGGGTCTCTGTACAATCTGGCACGATGACTAATTGGTTAGAGAGCTCAGCCTATAAAACGGAGATTACGGGTTCGAGCCTCACCCAAGGCAATTACTGTGTAGGGACCTTGAGCAAGTACTTCACTCACAGTTGCTCAGAGCCATCGATATCCTATGGTCATGTGCACTTCTGAACTTTGAATAGAGGGCAATATCAAATACAGTTGTATTGTAGTGTATTGTATATTTTACAGTGACCAAAAATGTTGACTTTGTTAAAGGGAAATGCTGCAGTGAAATTAACTGACCAAAAGTCGTCCATTTGAGGAAATTCCAGTTGGACAGTCGCTTGTTCTTCCGAAGAGTTCTGCAAAATAAACATCAACTGCACGAGTTAACAAAATGCTAATAAAAAAAATATAATACTATGATAAAGACAAGTATAGCATCTGATGCATTGGCAGAACAAGTAGTAATATTAAAACCAGCAACAACAATGATGCCAGTAATTACAGAAGATTTAGCACTGATCACATCAACCAGGAAAGTACTAGAATCATCAAAACCCAAAGTATTCTTAGCAGCATTAGTAGTCGTAGCATGACCTCTTTGTTGCTTCAGTTCTATCAAAGTAGTTATAATCATGACATTCACAATCATTACAGCTATCCCTATGTTGGGCTCAAGGGCATTCTCGGTGGTTGATCAATTTTGTATTCTGGTACTGAGTTTGTTTTACATTCTCGCAGTTCTCTAATGTCATTCAGAACTAAACGTAAAACTCATCAGTCTCAGCCCACTTATCCTCCATCGCTTGTCTTCTGGCTTCTCTGATCAAAGGGATTTCTCCAATGGATTATAACTTTGACAATAATCTCACTTCAAGCGACTGCTGATCAATGCTCCATGTGCTATGACAACGATGCGATAAAAGTCAACAGATTCTCTTTGACAGATGTAATAACTTCCTTCAGTGGTAAGTAAAACTAAATATGTTTAAAGTTACAATAAGAAACCAGTGACAATCATTAGAATAAAACACAGCAATTGACTTAGGTGCTAAATAAATGTCTCGATGACGCAAACTAAATCTTTATCAAGTTCACACTTACCGGTAGCACCATGGATTTTCTAAGAGGTAGCGTGATTGGACGTTCTGCTCAAACAATCCGTACGCTAATATCGGCAACGAGGTAAAGACCGAGTTGTAAAGAGTCAGAAAGAATGCATCGTATAAAACCTGAAAAAGCAAACCATCAGAAGAATTGTTTAGCCCTGCATTAAAAAACCCTTTGTAAGTGACAACAGTCAGACTTGATTGGAATCAGTTGCCTAACAACCTGCAACATGAACTCCTTTGTCTCATTTCTGCAAGCGCTTGCAGACAATTCTGTTTGATCATGGTTTCATTGTGTTAGGTCAGGAGAGCCTCTGATGGGTGGTAAGAAAAACCCGACTCTTTCCGCATGAAAGAAATTGCCAAACTCTGTTTCAATTTTGCGAACCTTACCCCATCATAAAGCCTTGATGTGAATGTACGGCAACGTACGGCATAATAACGTACGCGTACAGTACGTACGTTATGGAAAAAAATAACGTACGTACCGTACGTACGGTCGCGCCTTACTCACTACAGTGATTCAAACAGCAGAAGTGACAGATAGACAGACAGACAGACAGACAGACAGACAGACAGACAGACAGACAGACAGACAGACAGACAGACAGACAGACAGACAGACAGACAGACACAAGGACTAAAACACATACAATGAACACCTGATTGAGCAGATGCATTGATGTTCATAAGTGTACATATATCTACCATATGTAGACTTTGCTCATATCTCCACATATATGATAGATGTCTTACACTGGCTCCCGATTACTTCGCGTATCCAGTATAAGATCCTCCTTCTGGTTTCCAAGTCCCAGCTACGGCTTGCCCATAAATACCTCTCTGACCTTATGTGGCAACCTCTCTCTGCAACTTCTGCTCGTCCTTTGCGCTCTACTGGCCGTCTTGATCTCTTTGTCCCTTGTACTAGGACCACTCTGGCCCATTGCAACGTCGAGCTTTTGCTGTCACAGGTCCCTCTGCCTGGAATGGTTTCCCTCTCGACTACGAACTAAACTCATGATGGGAATCTCCCCTGCATCTACTCGCTTGCTCAAGACGTTTCTGTTTCCACGGGGCTCATGCACTGAGGGCGTCTCTGAATAGTTTATACTGCGAGAGGCGCCTTATAAATTACTAGATACAATACAATACAATAAACAGACTTTACTTATGAGAGTTTAGGATTATGGACTGAATTCGCTGAGTCGACAGAAAAGAAAGAAAGGGATCGATCTAATCGGAATCTACCTGAGCGGAATAAGCCGTGAAAAAGGTATAGTACAGCTGACACGTAATCATGGCCACATTCTGAAAACAAGCAACAAAGTCTGTCTTAATTTCTAAATGAAAAGCTAAATACAGACATATCAAAATTAAACTAAGGCTTATCAAAAAGATGCAGTTTGAAAACATGACCAAAGTCTTACCATAGCAGGCATACATATCCGCATTTAAACCTTTAAAATAGCACATGTGTAAACATAAGCACTCATGCAAGCACACAAATAATTCTAAGAGGGGTCGTCCATACATGACATCTGCAAACAATGACCTACTTTGGACCCTTGGTACTTGTAACTGAACATTTATGAAGTGCTATCTAAAGTGCAAACTAATCAGGGGAGTTATATGCACTATTCTATAAATTGAGGATGGACTGGACTTCTATTATTTACATTGTCTGCATTTGGCATCATCTGATCCCCTTTGTAGATGTCTAAATTCCACTGGAGAACTAAGGCAAAGTTCAGGCTACCCTGGTGATCTGTTAGAGCTAACTGTGCTAGGTGCTGGCGTGGTTTGATACTGCTGCATGCAATAAAGGGACTGTAATTAGACCCAGTGCAATACAGGCCGTCCAATGTCTGACTAAAGTTGGTGTTTAGGGACTGACTAAGAAATGACGTCTATAGTGTCGCAACCATAAAGTCCAAGACATCTATCAATGATTGCTTCAAGTCAGATCACCATCAGAAGTCGTAACCCTGTGGAGAAGACAGGTTGAAATCTAATAGATCAGTAAAACCAGACTACGGTGGCTATGCAAGAGTTAGGTTAGTCACTGTTTAACAACGCTGTATCATAACAAAGATGACTAACGTCGCCCTCCTGCTCTATCTAGTCTTGGGATTGGCACCACCCGAAAATGGCAGCAGTGGAGTTGGCATGCAATTTGAAAGAGACAAGTCCTAATCTACCAAGTATAGATGCAGGCATCTGCACTGGGCATTAATCTGCCCCTTCCCTGCATCTGTTAGCATTTTGGTGACCCTTTACCCCTCTTTGAGGACAACTCTTATGGGTGACTCTTAACGTACCTTGTAGAAGAAATACTGAACTAGCGTTGACGTTCGAATGTAGAAGTAATGTCCGTGAACGAGTAGTGCCCTCTGGAGAAATCGGAACTGACTGATGGCATAGTCACTCGACTGAACAGCCTGTCGACCCTCTTTACCCATAATGCCTGTAGAAAAACAAACATCTATAAATAGAAGGATAAGCAGAAGGTCCTCGCCTTAATCACGATCCTGTGATTATCATCAAAATCACAACAGTACAACTATTCTGGTATTCCCCAAAACTCAGAAGTGTGCATACACGACCATATATGGCAGAACATCGATAGTGCTGAGCAATTGTGAGTGAAGGACTTGCTCTTAAATCCTTGCATTGGCTTCCTGTTCAGCAGAGAATCATTTTCAAATTGGGGCTCATCGTTTATAAAACTTTGAATTCTGGCCAGCCACAATACTTAAATCAGTTCTTACTCCCCAGACTTATCATTATTCAACAAGGTCATCTGATTATCTTTGTCTGGTTATACCTAAATCTAGAACTGTTCTTGGTGAACGAGCTTTTTCGGCTGCTGGACCTACTTTTTGGAACTCTCTTCCTGTGTCAGTCGCTTTTGTCATTTCGTTCTCAACTTAAAACTTACCTCTTTCAAATTGCTTATCCACCATAGGCTGCCTCTCTGTCTTACGGACTGACCTTCCGGATTTTGACCTGATTACGGCTTGGTTTTGGTGTGCCATCGGTTGATGCCTTGTGCATTAGATACCGGCGCAATAGAAGTTACTAATTACATACACAGTAACCGTCTCAGTGGAGGAGGCCCAAACCCATACTCTACGCGTTACAGGCCGAGCTCTCTAGCTAATCGGTACAATGCACCAGTAATAAACAGTACGATGCGCAAGCAAGTTGAGAGAACAGTTAGGTGAGAAGATAGTTGGATAAAGACAGCAGCGTGGTGAGGCAGTTAAAATGGAATGATGGTATATGGATAGATTGGTAAGATGGGGAAGTTATAAGATGAAATGGCACCACTTATCCACTCACCGATTCCAACGTGTGCTTCCTGTATCATGCTGACATCATTAGCACCATCTCCAATTGCAGCGGTTGTTGGATCGAGCTTACTGCTCTTCATCATTTTTACTACCTGATTAATCATCATTAATTATTATTAATTCTTTTGTATTCGTTAATTCAATGTAGTAAGTTTTAAGTAGCTGTTTTCAACTATGGCATTGTATAGCTAGTATCAGATGATACTCTTGTATTTTCTTTCTTTTTCAATATTACTTGAACCAATCAAATGCTATGTTATGTTACTATCTGTCAGTCTTCATTTATTACTGACAAATATTATTCAGCAATTATTATTTATTTCATCGTTATTAGTTTCTAATTTGTGTAAGTTATTTATTAATCAGTACATCGATCAAATGAGGGCATGTGTGACTAAGTACAGGTATACATGCAGGGCTGTAGTGGTAAAATTTGAGGTGAGTATACGCTACCGGTGACCAGCGGCGTCAGTAGGGCTGGTGTCACCGTAAAAAAATTTGAAGACCTTTTTTAGGAATTCGACTAAGAAAAATTTATGACTTTTCACCAATTCTCTGAAAATTTTGAGACATTTTACGATTTCGTCTCTGAAAAAGTTTATGACCTTTTTTTTAGTCATTCGCCCTAAAAACCTCTCAAAACCTCTCTTTTTCCTCACAATTTCATTTCCAGAGGTAAGTATACGCTGTATACCCGCGTATACCCTCGTCTACAGCCCTGAGTATACGCTCTCAAATTTCTCCAGAGGTGAGTATACGCTGTATACCCGCGTATACCCTCGACTACAGCCCTGTATGTACAATCAATTCAATCAGTCAATCGTCAAGTATTCAGTGAGTCACTATACAGCCATTCCAGATGATATCTACAATATTTTGATTTATTTTAAAAGCTAGAAATAATTAATTACATATATATATTTTTACTGTGATCCTAAAGCTACAGATCCAAAGCAACTATCTAGTGATGGACATTGTGATAACGTCAGTATCAAAATCACGAGATCAGATTAGAATACTAAGACTAATCATGATGGTAATAATAATGTCAAAATTAACATCTAAACTTGGATATTTTCTGGATTTTACTTCGTGTAATTTAAATTGTGCAAGTTAATGTAAAACCAGATATTTATACTCTCTGGATGTCTTTAACGCCATAGACATCCTTTTATTAAAGAAATACTTAGAATATGAAAAAATTAATAATTACCAGAGCCTTTTGAATTGGCGTCATTCGGCAGCAGAGAACAGTGGCACATCTCTCGCAGAGGTCACGCAGAAGGTCATGAGATTCATCGAGCATGAAGGTCAACGTGGTTCCATCAATGATCAGAGCATAAACTGGGTCAAGGTCATCTTCACATCTGTCCAACCTAACAACAGACCAACAACAGTAAACTTATTGATAAAGAACAAGGTACTGTTTAGGGAACTGTTTACACTGTTCAGATGCATGTACACCAAAGTGAAGTTATGGTATGGTATGGTATCTGGGAACTTAAAAAGCGCCTCTCACAGTGCGAACTATTCAGAGGCGCTCTCAGCATGTGAGCCTCGCGGAAACAGAAAAGACTTTAAACGATGAACAACAGAGAGAGAGAGAACTTAGTAAGTAGGGTCCCATGCAGTACCAAGGGAAGGGAGTTCCATAGGGATGGACCCACGACAGCGAAAGAGCGAGACTGAGCCATAGTAGACCTCACCCGGGGAACAAACAGATCAAGCCGATTCAGGTAACGTAGGGTTCATAAAGTTATGCAATTGGTATAATAAAGAATATACTTTGCTTACTTCTGAAACGCTATCGAATGGTCGTCAAACCTAACCCATACTGCAGCAATTTTATGCCAATGACAGCAGTTGACAGGGATGTTAGCAAGCATGTCTTAAACACGCGCTTGAAAGAGTTAGTGTCTGTATAGTAAAATGCATCTATAAGTCTGTGCCTGGAGTCTGGTGTGGAGTGTGGTGTTGTACGGATCAGAGACATGGACCATGAGGAAAGAGGACATCGAGAAATTGGATGTGTGCAAGATGTGGATTTGTAGAACAATGGAGAAGATCAGCTGTACAGAACATAAAACAAATAAAGAAGTGATGGGAAGGATTGGAGACGAAAGATCCTTGATATAAACTTTAAGAAAGAGGCAGAGGAAATGGATTGGACACACGCTGAGAGGGGATTCTCTCCTAAGAAATGTCATCGAAGGAAGAATGGAGGGAGGAGGACAAGGGGAAGACCAAGGCAGATGATGCTGGATTGGATGATGAAGGAAGGATACTGTAGACTTAAAGAAGAGGCTCAAAATCGAAAGGAGTAGCAATGTTGGACTTTTGAACCTGCCTGAAGGCAGAGAACCAGAAGAAGTCTGTGTCTGACAACCACTGCTGACAAAAGTATAAAACTGAATGAGCGATGAATTCAGGCATCTAGTATGCAGACTTTCGTTTCTTACAATTCTCTGAACTGTTGTAAGGTGGTGACACAATCTTCCGTATCCTTTTTCTTCGTTAGATGCAGCAGCTGCATCTCGTGGTTGAAGTGACCAGCGGAGAAACTGATGTTCGTAGCCGTCTCTTCCTTGTCACCCGTCAAAACCCAGACCTTCATCAAACAGAATGGATGAAAAATACTGAATGTAAAATTAACTCTTAAACAGAGTGATTATAATACAGCCTCTCACCAACAAATGCCCGTTAGGTATGGGAAATGAAAGCAATTGTCACAAACTGTCCAAATTTTGAGAACTTTCATGAAAGCATTATTGTCTAAAACTGTTCCAATTTTGCGAATTTCCATGAAAGCAATTGTCAAAAACTGTCCCAGTTTTGATAACTTCCATGAAAGCAATTGTCAAAAACTGTCCCAGTTTTGATAACTTCCATGAAAGCAATCATCAAAAACTGTCCCAGTTTTGATAACTTCCATGAAAGCAATTGTCAAAAACTGTCCCAGTTTTGATAACTTCCATGAAAGCAATCGTCAAAAACTGTCCCAGTTTTGATAACTTCCATGAAATTGTCAAAAACTGTCCCAGTTTTGATAACTTCCATGAAAGCAATAATCAAAAACTGTTCGAATTTTGAGAATTTCCCTGAAAGCAATTGTCAGAAACTGTTCAAATTTTGAATGCCGTTTTTATTTTCATAATATTCTCCCGACAGTGCCTTATTCACCATGACATATATATAGCCAGACCATCCACACAATCATCTAAGGCTATTACAACGTAGATCGGTACTGGAAAAGAAAAATGTTGAATAAAAATAGAAATTGTTAAGTAGTTATTCAACATATTATTGTGAACCAGATGTCAAACGCCAATAGTTTAAGGAAGATAAACACAATGTAATCACCCAAATTAAAAGATGAGAGCTGAGGCCAGGCATACCCAGAAGAATGGACATACAGCATCTTACTGAGGTTTGCATAGGGCCCATACAAATGACCAGCTAAATGCAAACATACATGCATACCAGCACATACAGAACTAACATACATACATAGCAAATATATACATACACACATACATATATACACGCGTTCATATAGACATATGCATATTTTGTGTTCAAACCTTGATTCCAGCTGCTCGCAAGGCACATATCGTCTCTGGAACTCCATCCTGAAGTTTGTCTTCAACTGCTGTTGCACCAAGAAGGTCAAGGTTCGTCTCAATTTGCTCAAAGACAGCCAGAAGCTTACAGCAAAAACACATCCAACAGAATTTGAGATAAAAGTACAAGAGAACTCACCACAATTGTATTGCATTTGCAAATTTATATAGCACCACTTCAAGAGAGACTCATCAGAGGCATTCCCGACCTAATGCAATGAAGCCACGATCGTACAAAATGGTCGTCAAGCGCTTGAGGAAAAGAGAGGAATGAGGAGTTCACATTGCAAGATGTTAGGCAATTTAACACTTTAACTCAAATAAACTCATGGTCAACATCCGACAACTCTAAATAAACAGATTAAGTGAAATTTAAGAAAAGAAGAAGAAGAAGAAAAGCAGTCCCTCCTTAAGTTAGCCCTGAGGCAGCCATAGATATGAAGTTTAACGACTTCACTTTCTTAGCCTCGGCATATGAGTGGGTGGCCTCCCTCCCCTCCCTCATCTTCCCACTGACAGTGTATGGTCAGTGTGCTCATTATAGCTGAGTTGGCTAGGGAGCATAGGTAGAGCAGCAATTTCGAACCAAATTTCTGCCCTGGCAAATCCAACAGAATCAACAAATCTGGCAGAACTTCAGAAAGCTGAAGGCAATAAACCATATTTAACCCATGGATTCTCCATGCACATCCTACAAACACTTGAGAAACTGTTGTTTCCCACTGGGGTTGGGATGGCAGCGTCTCTGAGTAATTAACTATCTTGGAGAGGCGCTATATAAATGCTCGGAATGATTGAATGAATGTTTAGGAGGCTGAACTTTTCCAAAGTATGAGAGTAGAGTTTTCTCTACCTTCTCCTCCCGCCTTTCCATCGTCTCTCGTGCTGCCTTCAGTTCTCCATCGATCCGTGCAAAGACATCGGGATTCAGAGTCCTCCGAGCAACCACCAGCGTTCGTAAACCTAGCTGAAAAACGAGGATGCCAAAAAGGTACAGCAGATAAATTAATACAACAATATGCATTAAAATAAATAATCCAATCCATCTGCTACTGTTTGCCGACTTTGCCCCAGTTCTTCACAGATCCCTTGACTATATACGAACTGGTTGATTGCATGATTGTGTGTATATTCATGTGGTAGTGTGTGTGTGTGTGTGTGTGTGTGCGTGCATGTGTTATTACTATTATTACATGTAATTATCAATTAGTAACTTCTATCGCACCAGTATCTAATGCACAAGGCAGGTTTGATTTTGTAAAGTGCAGGGCTTTTTTTCAGCCGGAACGCGCCGGTACGGCGTTCCGGCACCTTTTTCAGCTCCTAAAAAATAATTTATTTATTTTAATAATTAAAACAATAATTTAGTTATTTTACTTTAATTTAAGTGTTTCTGAACTGTTTTCAGTGTTTATTGAGACCCCTCCCAACTCCCAATCCCGTTTTTCTCGTGATTTTAGCCCGCCCATTATTGTTGCGTTCCGGCACCTATTGTTCCGTTCCGGAACCTTTTTTTCTAGAAAAAAAGCACTGGTAAAGTGTATTAACCCGAGTTAGAAGTAATTAACTTTTCAGTTTCTTGTTGGCTTCAATCCAATTCATCACTTGGTGGTTTAAATTTGTTGGATGAGATGTAGAACACAAGAATATTGTTTTGTTAAAGTGTATGCATGAAGTACTGCGCATTTTGTCATTGATGGTCTGACAGTGAAGACTGCTGTAAAAGGTCGGGGGTCACGAAGGAAGGCGTACCTTTGAAAATTCGTTGATATGATTCTCGACACACTGTACATCTCCACTTGAGATTCGTTCCAACATGCTAATGTCCGCGCCCTTGGTATACAAAATAATGGACCCTTCAAACCACAACAGGAAATTCAATGAATCAGCAAATCAGTCAATCAATTTAATCAATCTATTTAGTTCTATAGTATCTGTGCTTAAAAACATTAAAAACAATGGAGCTTATTCAGTCAAACCAACTGAAGCATGATGGTTGATGTCCGAACTGTGTAACACATGTATGTATAATTCATAAATTTGTAAGCACTACTGCACAAGTGTACATATTACTCTATGATGATGATGATGATGATGATGATGATGATGATGATGATGATGATGATGATGATGATGATAATGATGATGATGATGATGATGATGATGAAGTGATGGTAACGTGTTTAACTGGCACTTTTATAAAGTTCATTCTAGTTCTTTCTGTTGCATTAACAGATATGATTACCATAAGCTGTAACAGTTACTGTACATAACTGTCCACTTCAAGATCATAACACTAGTCTCTAAGGCCTGCGCAACAGGGCTATAGTTCCAGCCTACCTTTGTGACCTAATGCGCAAATCTCTCTCTGCTTCTTCTCATCGACCCCTACGTTCTCTGAATTGGCTTAATCTGTTGTTCCCTGGGTGAGATCTACCCTGGCTCAGTCTCGCTCTTTCCCTATCGCGGATCCATCCCTATGGAACTTCCTTCCCTTGGTACTGCGTGAGACCCTACTTACTGGGTTCTCTCTCTCTCTGTTGTTCATCAGTTGAAAGACTTTTCTGTTTCTGCAAGGCTCACGCGCTGAGAGCGCCTCTGAATAGTTTGCACTGTGAGAGGTGCTTTTATATATTCCCAGATACCATACAATACCATACCATTAGCAAAATATCATCACTCAGTTTATAGATTTTTATCACAGGCTAGCAGCATGGACCTAAAACAGCATGGGGCTTGGTTCACCTTCAATATTTTAGCCTGTGGTGGTGAAGGATCTCTACATTGTACACACCTGAGTAAATTCAGGTATGTGAAGATTAATTAAGTTAATAATTAAGTTAATATATACCAGAAACTCCTACAGTAAAGACTCAGTGATACACGAGTCGTTAAGCAGACCCAAACGCAACATGGCAGTTGATTACATATATATTTATAGGTTTTATATATATTTTATATATAATAGGTTTTATATATATATATTTTATATATACAGTGTTGCATCAACTACAGGTAGAAAGACGCCTGCAGCATTTAGTAATGAGGGAAGACAGAATCTACTAAATGCAACAGAATTCTGCCTTTCAAGGTTTCTTTCTTCTTCATCCTTCATGGAAATTTCTTCCATGTATCTATGTTCATTCTAGATATTCATTCTGGATATTTATATAGCGCCTCTTCAAAAGACCTACTCAGAGGCGGATACATATGTATCACATGAATGTATGTAGGTATAAATGCATATTTGCATGTATATATGTTTGCACATAATTATATGTTATGTCTTTATGTATGAAGTCTATGTATGTATGGATGAATGTATGTAAGCATGTATATATGCAGATTCACAGATCTGTAAGAACATCCAAAGCACAGTGAGGCAGAGTTTCTTAGCACTGGCTTACTACTGATCCACTTGAAGCATGGACATTTGATCACTTGCTGCTGAGAACAGCCAGCTATTGGATTCACACGGTTGTTTCCTTCTACAGAACAGTTAATAATTATAAGACATCCATCATCAGAAAACTGTAAGCTAAAGTCAAGGACATGTTCAGATGAAATGTTACCTTGGTCGTCGGTAACGATAACGCTCATCCGCTTGCGAACCGGGTCAAAGTCAAGGACATGTTCTAGACAGAAAGATCTGTCAAGGCCACGGACTGACAGGGAAAGGCGGTTGTCCTCACAACCACGAAACACAAAACCAAACCTATGAGGACAGATCAAGGACAAAGGCCGGTTAGGTAAATGCTACACAGAAATATAGAAAAAAAACTGTAAGCTAAAGAACAGTAACAATAATAATAAGAAAACTAAAAAAAACTAATAATAATAATAATAATGATATTGATGATGACAACAATAATAGTAATAATAATGATAATAATTTAATAATAATATATCACACTGCAGCACAGTGACAGCTGAAACAAGGGCTTTGTCAAAAAAGGGCTTTGTAGGTCTACATGAGTTATTACAGAATATTAACTTGTAAAATATTCAAATTTTGTTACCACCGAATTATAAACATTCTTGAGATGTTTTTGACTGGATTAAATCAAATTATGTAGATTAGACTTTTTTCATGAATTGCATACCAGAGAAGTGTACTGAATCGTTGCATCAATTTCCTTTCGACTGTTTACGAACTATGGCACTTAAATCTCTGCTATTATTATTATTATTATTAAAACAAAGAGCAACCTTTCCTTGAAATCTGCTCCAAAAGATAATTTTTTGAACCGACAGTAAAGCTTTTCGGCATGTAATGCGGAGAGTATGGGTTCAAGCCTTCACTTAGGCTGTTACTGTTTAAGGACCTTGAGCAAGTCCTTCCTCACTATTGTTCAGCACCATCATTTTATGGTCAAGTGCAGATTTCTGAAATTTGGAAGGAGGGCAACATCGTATTCAATTTTGTATTGTACCTTTGACAGGCTTCTACGAGAGCCTTTTCATCAGGCGAGGAGGAATGATACTCGTACGGTGGTGGGGACCCTGATGAGATGCTGGAGGCAAATGTCTCGTTGCTGTGTTCAACTCGGACTGTGTGGCACACGGCAAGAGCTATCAGTAGATCATCTAGATTCGGCTAAGAGAAACAAAACGAGCAAAATCAATACCATTACGAGGACTTACTTTCTACATACGTACCACAACAGCGCAGGATCATGCTAGGGCATTCCATAGCCTTGATTTCTGGCCTTCCAAAGAGTTGGAAGAGATTAGTCGGATGGTAGAGGCGGATCTATACCCACTGAATTTCGGGCTACACACAGAACAGTTTTCAGTAGCATAGCATCCTTAGCCACGAGAAAGAGCAGATTTAGACAAGAGACATTCCGTGTGGATGGCCCATTGACCGTTGGAATGAATGTACAGTTGGAGTAATTAAATTAGCCATAGGTTGTGGAGCGAAGGGAAGTGGAGCCAGCTAAACCTGAGACAGAGTGATGACAAAGCCCCTGCTAGTAGGCAGTATTACCCAGCAACAGACCCACTCTGACATTCTTTAAAACTCATGCACCGTGGTATTCGTAATCGTAATCATAAACCTCAAATTTCTAAAATGCCACTTAAAACTAAGGAAAGGGCATCAGCTTATTCACAAGCATTGGAGCCAATGAAGTACATTCAGTCAAAGACGTTGAAATATCGCTGACATGCTCAACAGCTGCATGCAATGCATGTTCCACCTACCTAATTCACTCACATGGACGGTCTTAATTTCTAAAGCATTACAGGAAAGCTAAGCGCAGCGAACCAACTTATTCACGAGCGCTGCGTCAAGCCAGAGGGTAGTCAAAAGGAGATTTAAGTCAGGTTGCCAGGGAGTCCAGAGTTCCTCTGCCTTCCCTGGCAGAGGAACTGCAATGGCAGGTGTCATTTAGAGGAGCTGGTTAGGTTGAGAAGAATTGGAAGGCGGAGGATGAGATGGGCAAGGGTAGGAATTCCTGAAGAGGTGGTCAGCATAGACATGGCAATCTATGGCAATTATTAAACTCAATCGATAGAATAAAGAAATATTAACTGGTAAGTCCAAAGACTTGTAGTTGTTGTTTTTGCGCCAGAGTTTTCCGTCATCTTCTTCACAGATGAAGCCACCTGCAGAACACATCCGGAACTCCATCCGGTTTTCCGTTAACGTTCCTGTCTTGTCCGTGAACAAATACTCAACCTGCACAGCATAAATGAAATCGTGTGTAGCGACTTAAACGTAGATTCTTGTAGAAATCTTTATCAGTAACAGCTCAATCTCACAATCCATTAGAAAGTCCGGTTCATCAAAGTCCATTTGCAATGTCTGTTTTATTAAAATCCAGTCCTTCATTTAGTCAGAGCCGTTATATATTGTCTATTCAAAATCACTACTCAGAGGCATTCCCAGCCGACCACAACCGAATTGAACCGTTTTTAAGTTTTTTTAGAAGATACGAAAAGACCACAAAGTAAAAGTAAATCAGAAAACTAATAAGACATTAATTGCAGCAAAATGCCAAAAAATAAATTTATCAGTGGCAAGAGAACAGAAGTATTTGCAAGACTCAGTAAGAAAACAATTATCAATATTATATCATTCAGTTAGAAAACAATTATCAATATTATTTCATTTATCACCTACAATGGATCAGTGTGTTCTTTTATATCACTTTCTTATCAGACCTTGAAACTGAACATTTTCAGCCTTATCTGACATTTTTCCACCTTACCTGACCAAGTTCTTCATTCAAGTCAGAGGTGATGGCCCTGGCTGGTTCATCTGTTTTAGCCTTAGCTGACATTTTTCCATCTTACCTGACCAAGCTCTTCATTCAAGTCAGAGGTGATGGTTCATCTGTTTTAGCCTTAGCTGA
Organism: Allolobophora icterica; assembly: GCA_963556255.1. Classification (NCBI taxonomy): domain Eukaryota; kingdom Metazoa; phylum Annelida; class Clitellata; order Crassiclitellata; family Lumbricidae; genus Allolobophora; species Allolobophora icterica. Next base: position 3,244,075 of record OY744612.1, on the reverse strand, counting down.
CATTTTTCCATCTTACCTGACCAAGTTCTTCATTCAAGTCAGAGGTGATGGCCCTGGCTGGTTCATCTGTTTTAGCCTTAGCTGACATTTTTCCATCATACCTGACCAAGCTCTTCATTCAAGTCAGAGGTGATGGTTCATCTGTTTTAGCCTTAGCAGACATTTTTCCATCTTACCTGACCAAGTTCTTCATTCAAGTCAGAGGTGATGGCCCTGGCTGGTTCATCTGTTTTAGCCTTAGCTCGCTCCACAATTAGGCAGCGCCGGGCTTTCTCTATAGCTGGGCCCTCCATTTGGAATGGTCTTCCATTAGATATTCGCCTTCTCCCTAGGGGTAACACATCTGCTTTTTACAAGCTGCTCAAGTCTAATCTCTATTGCCGTGGCTGGGCTGGGAGCGCTTCTGAGTAGGCTTCTTGAAGGTGCGCTATATTAAATTTTTGAATGAATGAATGAATGAATGAATGAATTTCCATCTTACCTGACCAAGTTCTTCATTCAAGTCAGAGGTGATGGCCCTGGCTGGTTCATCTGTTTTGGCATTGTACATTTTGAGGTCCCATTGAAAGAACAATGATCCACAAAACTTTTGGATTTCTGCAGGTAACAACAAAAGCATGGGAATGAGAACTTGGGAATTTTTGTGGTAGGTTAATTGGGTGCAGTTTGAATTTAATTAACAAGACAACATGAACCTTAATACTAGGCTGTTTTAGTAATATTAATGATACTGCCATTGTGCTTGACCTTTGCAGTAGAAATTATACTGCTAACTGCATTCTGTCTGGCCTTTGGATTAGAAATATATAGTGCTATTTAATTTGCATTATTCTTGACATTAGGAATAGAAATACACTGTGCATTATGAATACGAAAACAGTTCAACAGAAACTATTATATTTTTTTAGATTATTATTAGTGGGACACAGCAGTAGCCTATTGGTAAGAGTGCTTGCCTTATAATGAGACGGTGACTGTGTAGGGACTTTGAGCAGGTCCTTAAGTCACAATTGCTCAGCATCATCAATTGATGTTTAATTATTTGACAGTGGTGCTTAATAAACGAATAAGAGCAGTAGTAGTAACAATAATAATAATAATAATAATAATAATAATAATAATAATAATAATAATAATAATAATAATAATAATAATAGTTCAACGCAGTGGCTTTCCAAGGCGCCATGTCAAAGCTGCCCGGAGCCAAAGAACAAACCCGTCGATACCCATCGTCCTCTTAACGGAGGCAGCGGCGTGGAACTCGATTTTCTGAATATGGAGATGTCAGCAAGACCATAATAATAGTGATAATAATAATAATAATAATAATAATAATAATAATAGCAATTAATAATAATGATAATCCACTGATCAACTAACCGAGAGAGACATACATGGAAATCGGAATGACGTAGTTACACAGCACCATGAAGCCAAGAAACAACTGCACACAAGAGTTGGCCTAAAAGAAGAGAAAACTAACACATATGAGAAACAACAAACATAATTCCCTTGGCCTATTAAATATAAGACATTGAAACAGCAACTGAAAAATCTACAGAAAAATAATGCATTTACTGCATAGCACAGACAAAATTTGTATTCTTATCTAATGACTTCTGTAGCTCCTTTACGACTGAGTGAAATCACAATAAAAAGTATAAAACAATGGAACGGCCGATCTAAATGCACTTTGATTTGGCTGGGCTTCAACAGAAATGCCATTTGTCAGTTGTTCAAAACTCAATAAAAGACAGATTGCTCTGAATTTGTTATTGCATAGCACTGCCTCCTCCTACAGAGCTCAATTCTACTGAGTGAAACACAAACTCTACAGAAGGAAAAAGACAAAAGACATAGAAAGAGAGAGACTGACAGACACGGAAAGAGAGAGAGAGAGAGAAAGAAACAGACAGAGACAGACAGACAGACAGACAGACAGACAGACAGACAGAGACAGACAGAGACAGAGACAGAGAGACAGAGACAGAGACAGAGAGACAGAGACAGAGAGACAGAGAGAGACAGAGAGACAGAGACAGACAGAGACAGAGAGAGACAGCGAGAGACAGAGAGAGACAGAGAGAGACAGAGAGAGGCAGAGACAGAGAGACAGAGAGACAGAGACAGAGACAGAGAGTGAGTGCGAGTGAGTGAGTGAACTTGCTATTTTCATAATGAGACTGATCGACGAAACTTAAACCAGGCCATATACCAGGTATATGACACTTAAACCAGGCAATAAACCAAGTCTTTGACACTTAAACTAGGCTATAAACGAGGTCTATGACACTTTAACCAGGCTTCTCAATGAATTATGATTGTTCAACTAGTTTCAGTTCAAGTGATTCCCAGTGTGTTATGACAAGCGTGATCAGGGCTTTTTTTCAGCCGGAACGAGCCGGAACGGCGTTCCGGCACCTTTTTCAGCTATTAAAAAATAATTTATTTATTTCAATAATAAAAACAATAATTTAGTTATTTTAATTTAATTTAAGTGTTTTTGAACTGTTTTCAGTGTTTATTGAGACATTTTTCTTAAAAGATTTCACGGTGAAGTGTGGGGTCCATGCGACCTGGTTTAAAGCACCATTCTGCTTTTAACATGAACTGGTGTTATATCCCCCAAAGCTATTACGTCAACCTGTCATATACGTTAACGCACCCTGTAACATCTGCACCATAACGCAAAATGTTGAATTTTCAGGAGTAATCCTTTTAATACACAGTATGGTCAGAAATTTGGTTCGAGGTTTCTGCACCCCCTACCCAACTAAGCTATAATGATTACACTGACCGTACACTGTCAGTGGGAAGAAGAGATGGCGAGGGAGAGGTATTTAAAATGCCCACTCTAAAAATATGCTGAGGCTAAGAAAATGAAATCACTAACACTTCATACCCATGGCTACCTCAAGGGACTGCACTTCTTCTAGTTTACATGCATATCCAATGACAACTCGTGTTAACAAGTCAACACTGTAACAGACCGAAAGTACTCAGGTGGCTAAGAATGACTCTTCAAGTCAATACATGTGCAATCTGCCTAAAGGCTAAAAGTACAAAAACCAACAGGGACTCCAATTACCGCCTTAACGACTGTCGTAAGTGGAGTTTTTAATCCTGTCAAGTGATCTATCATTAATGGCTCATCACGGAATGCCAATGCCTCCAGCGAAGAACACTCACTTCAGCATTACTCAAAAAACAGCAATTAATTCAGTAGACCTCATGAAGGCATCAGCTGCCTCACTGCTCTCCGTCTGTATAAGGCACGAGCAACTATAAAAACGAGATTCAAAACACTCAGGTCGTTAGAAGTGGATGCACAGGAGACACTCCCATACCCCAGTACACATAAAAACAGTGTATACACATACGTACATACAGGGGCGTAACTTTGGTCTAAAAAGTGGGTGGTACCAATTTCCTACATACACGAAGCAAGGGGGAGACTGCGATCTCTGGGAAGGCTCAATAATAAAATATTGATTGGCATTGTTTAAAAAGTGAGGGGTATGGTACCCCAGTCAAAAAAGTGGGGGTACAGGTACCCCTCATACCCCCACAAATTACTCCTATGCATACATGCAAATACATACATATACATAACACATACACAATACATAAACACACATACATATGCATACACACCCATACTCCTATGTACATAGGTATCTGGGTTTTATGTGGCACATTTTTAAATCCTCTCAGAAGCCCACGACGTCTATTACTTGAAAGGTGTGTTTAGCTACAATTATTCACAGTGATATAACAGTGCATCAATCAGTGTACCTTGGAAGAGTGGCCTTCTGTGGGAGCCCAGTATTTTTTTGCGAGATGGTTAGGAACGTACGGAAGCTGCCTTGAACGGTAGTAACTGAGTGTAATACCGACCCAGATACCGGCGTAGGAGAGAAGCACCAGAAGAAATATCACAAGGAAGGTATTCATCTTTCTAAAATGAAGAACAACTTCATTCTACCAGCTAAAGAGAAAGTAACTGTTCATCTTCATCAACAATAGCCCTCTAAATTATCAAATGATTGATTGATTGACTGACTAATTAAATGATTAGCTGACCGACTGATTTATTCACGCAATTAGCTTAATTGTACATAATCAAGGTTAAGGCCATTCCGCGCACTACACTTCGGCTCTGATGGGCATTGCCAATGAGCCTCTGAAGATGAAATATGTATAGAACTAAAGGAAAATTAAAATTATGCATATATGTTACCTCGGCCAAGAAAAGGGATCACTTGTCGGGAATGGACTTGTTAGCATTTCCCACAACCTTAAACCTTAAGTAAATCAGGATAAAAATTCCAAACTTTTGGCCCATAATTTATGCACTCTTTTACAAAAAAATTAAATCTCAGGCAGGAAATCGCATATAAATATTTAATGTGTCTCTACCCAATCCATTCATACCTAAATCTGGCCTTAACGCATCAAGTAGCATAAGATTTGTTGTAGTACACTGAGTCCGAGCTCAGATTTATTAATTATATGCAAAAATCAATATTCATGGTCTAGCGGAAAAAGTTTAAAAATGCATTTTCCGGCTAACCTAGTAAACGACAAGTGGTCCGTTTTCTTGGCCGAGGACACATATATTAAAATAATTTTCATTTAGAAGCATGATTTAAAAATTGAAAAAGGTTTAAAATTCAGATATTCAATCAAATAATTATGTGTCACACAATGCTACTGCATTTGGCTCACTGCAGCAAATATTTTCAAACTGTCTTAAAACGCAATTGTTATAGATCAGTCAGACAGCCAACGTACATTATACAACACAATATACAACACAACTGTAGTTTGATATTGCCCTCCTACAAAAGTTCAGAAGTGCACACGACCATGTGACAGAACATTGATGGCGCTGGGTCGCTTACGCAGTGGCTTGAGTTAGATTCGAACCTGCGACCCTCCAGTTGCAAGGCCCAGAACTTACTGCTACACCACCAAAGAATGCAAGTAAGCATGTATATATGTGTGAGTGCATAAAGAAACTTAGTCTAGCACTTGTTAAGTACAACTCCTAGGCTCTGCTGTAACATAACTGAACAGTTACACATTGTGCAACACCCTTTCAAACACCCCAAGCAAGCTTGCAGAATGTCCTTCTTTCTGGCAAAACATACCGTTCTACTCTTGAATATTTGTGGCTTTTATACTTCGAATTGAGAAACATTTTCGTCTCTCGACCGGTGTAAATCGCACAGCCTAAAACAAACAGAAGTAAATCAGTAAAGTAAAAACGATCCTATCTTCAAAACCTTTCGATCACTTCAGTTTCTTCTATTTCCGACTTTCACAGACCCACAATATATTGAAAAGATCACTGATGTTGATAAATGAGAGTCAAGGATGTGCAACCCTACCTTGAGCATCAAATGACATCTCAGCAGTCCACAATATCAAACAATGACCCAGTTTGTTACTTCTTTAAAGGTAATTATGATTAACTAGTAATTTAATAATAACCACTGATTAATATTCACTAAATAAGGAAACAAAATAGAAAACCAAAATAAATTATTAAATTGTAAACTAATAAATAATGAACACCACATAGAAACTAATATATAATGAACACCACATAATAACAATTATGTCATATTAACTGGTAATAAAAAAAGTCCAATGAATAGTTACAATTGAATAACATTTGATAAAAAATTAATAAAAAATGTGGGTAATTAGTACTAATTACTGACTTTACAATAACTTACACAAATTAAAGACTAATAAATAACTAAAACTAATAATTCAATAATATTTACTACATCAACAACAAATAACTACAGAATTAATTGTAACTAAAAAAATAAGTAACGAATACCACATAAAACAATTACATCATACTAACTGGTAATAAAAAGAAGCCAAATGAATAGTAACAATTGAATAACATTTGATAAAAGTAATAAAAAATGTGAGTAATTATTGATTATACAATAACTTACACAAATTAAAGACTAATACATAATTAAAACTAATAACTGAATAATATTTACTGCAATAATAGTAAAAAAAATAACTACAGAATTAATAGAAAGTAAAAATATTAAAAGCTCATGAATAATTAATAGGAAATAATGAATATTTACGAGTGATATAACGTATGTAATCTTTTGCAATAGGAAAACCAAACTGCTGCCTTACCATAAACAAACTTTGTGTTCTTGAGTGAACAACCGGCCAAAAGCACCGACTCTGGGCCGAGTGGATGAACTGAGGCGGGTCGCTCCACCGTCAGCCCATACATTCTAAATCTCCCAACAAAACGATAGAAATTGGAGTTTGGCTGCTCGCATTCGACCGTTGCTCGCAACAAAGAGAAGCTCTCGTCCGTCTGAAGCGTTCTTGTCACAGGAACGCTCGTGAAAGTCTATTGTGTGTTCGTGCAAAAACAATAGAAAATCCGTCATAGATGATTAATGCCTTCAAATCATTAGCATATGCAATAAACCATGGAACGATTTGTATGGCCACTCTGGTGTCACGGTTGCTAGGCAACGATAATAAAAATCCAGGAATCCATTCGGAAATTCATTCTGCATCTGGTAAGGACATCTCGAAAGCACTGAGGATACAGTGGATAATGTGAATCAATATGAAATGCTGACTATGCCAGAATCAAGTTAAGCTACATTGGTTAGAGAATACATCCTGAGCGCCTCAGTGCGAGAGGATGCCAGTTCGCACAACAATGGTATTGTATTGTATTGACGGATCTATAAATCGCCGCTCGCAGTACAACCTAATCAGAGGCGCTCGATGCTAGTGCAATGGTAGTGCATAATGCAGTATATTAATTAAACTGAGCTTTATAAATCTTCACATTATAATATAATAATAATAATAATTTCGAGATGGTCTTAATAATAATAATAATAATAATAATAATAATAACAATAATAATACATCAATCTTAATAATAATAATATGGTCTTAATAATAATAATAATAATAATAATAATAATAATAATAATAATAATAATAATAATAATAATAATAATAATTGTGGCTTATTTCAAAGATTTATAACTCGGGCTAGCACGGTCCTTACACAGAGACCTTAAATGACGTGGCATCCATTCAAATGGACAGCAGTGGTGAAGGATCTCACCCAATCAATTCATCGAAAACTGAGCAGGATGGAGGCCATATGGTCGAAAAACATGCATGTAGAAAAACATGCAAATATACATGTTCATATGTGGAAAGGATGTGGGATGAGGACGAGAAAAGACTGTGAGAATTTCTGGAGGGAGTGGGGCGACAGTGGAAGATGATACACAGCTGCTGCAAATATGAGAGCTCACGGTAAAAAACACCTCGTGATGCAAATGAGACGATCAAACTGTGTACACCTGGAAACCTCTGGTTAATCATCTATTTGTGTATGTACACCTGGAAACCTCTGGTTAATCATCTATTTGTGTATGTACACCTGGAAACCTCTCGTTAATCATCTATTTGTGTATGTACACCTGGAAACCTCTCGTTAATCATCTATTTGTGTATGTACACCTGGAAACCTCTCGTTAATCATCTATTTGTGCATGTACACCTGGAAACCTCTCGTTAATCATCTATTTGTGTATGTACACCTGGAAACCTCTCATTAATCATCTATTTGTGCATGCACACCTGGAAACCTCTCGTTAATCATCTATTTGTGCATGTACACCTGGAAACCTCTCATTAATCATCTATTTGTGCATGCACACCTGGAAACCTCTCGTTAATCATCTATTTGTGCATGTACACCTGGAAACCTCTCGTTAATCATCTATTTGTGTATGTACACCTGGAAACCTCTCGTTAATCATCTATTTGTGCATGTACACCTGGAAACCTCTCGTTAATCATCTATTTGTCCATGCACACCTGGAAACCTCTCATTAATCATCTATTTGTGCATGCACACCTGGAAACCTCTCGTTAATCATCTATTTGTGCATGTACACCTGGAAACCTCTCGTTAATCATCTATTTGTGTATGTACACCTGGAAACCTCTCGTTAATCATCTATTTGTGCATGTACACCTGGAAACCTCTCGTTAATCATCTATTTGTGCATGTACACCTGGAAACCTCTCGTTAATCATCTATTTGTGCATGTACACCTGGAAATCTCTCATTAATCATCTATTTGTGCATGTATAAATCCAATCAATGGATAACTATTCACAGGCACGTTCCTCTGTTTCTTCATTCATACATAATTAAAGTACGGTACATTGCGTCCGTTTATGCGTGACCTGTTTATGCGCAAATTTCCTTAACGAGCGGTTGCTTTGTGCCTCCCGATGCTAATTACGTACAACAAAAATCTCATTAAACATGATAGAGAACCTGCTTTGTAATGCTACACGGCAATATTTTTGTAAAATCAATACACGTGCTGCACCGGGAAATAATCCGTCTCATCGTCATTATTTTAGTATTAGCAATCTGAGACATGGCCAAGAACAGCGACAAATATAAAACACTGAATGCGGCACATCATAGGTGGCTGAGGAGAATTCTGTAAGTCTCGTGGCATGACAAAATATTGATAAAAGTATGAGAGCGAACGGGATCAGAGGATGTACAGAACATAATGAGAAAGAGAAAATTAAAATAGATGGACAAAGATAAAAGAGATAGCCAAGTGATTATCTGGATCCCTGAAGGGAAAAGGAGAAGGGGATATCACGGAAGAGTTGGCTGGAGACCATCAGGGATGGGCTTGATATGCTTGGGGATGTTGTGGGATGACGCCAGGAGAGTGGAGATGAACAGGGATGAATGTAGAGGCTGTGCATCCCGATGTGCAGACATGGGAAGATTGGCGGCCTCATGTGAAATTGCAATCAAAAGCTCTAATCCATTGGAAAGGAGAAGAAGAACAGCAATCCCTTCAGCTAGCCCTGAGGCAGCCATGAGTATGAAGTGTCAGCGACTTCATTTTCTTAGCCTCAGCATACCGGTATGAGGGTGGGTGGCCAGTCCTCTCCCTCGCCGTCTCATCTTCCCACCGACAGTGTATGATCAGTGTACTCATTATAGCTGAGCTGGCTAGGGGGTGCAGATGGAGCAGAAATCTTCATTCAAATTTTCTGCCCTGGCAGGATTTGAAACCCGACCTCTCGACTGATAGTCCAGCTCGCTAACCACTACACTATCGAGCACCCCTAATCCATTGGAAAAGCAGGTCAAAATACCACAGATGAGAGACATAAGGCTACAGTGGGTATGCAAGATGAAAGAGAGGACTCTTTAGCTTAAAGATACTGAGTGTGAGAAAGGATATAAACGAGCAAATAACTTATAAAGCTGAAAGCAAGACAGTAAGTGACCAGCTGAATCAATTGGGCAGCAGAACAAACTAGTAAAAATCCAGAAAACCTACTCTCATTTTCTTACTCAACCTCTGAACTCCATCAAGAACTCGTACTTTAGTTTTCTCACCTTAAGGTTGGTTTCGCCATCTAGATTAGCGGTTGTGATGTGACATAAGCCATTCGGATCTTCTGTTGACAAAAGAACCATGTCACAAGGAATGTGGCCATTGATGCCAACACGAACAATATCGCCCACCTGTTGTAATGAAGTACAATGGATACAGTTAAAACAAACCAAAGACAAGGAGCATTGTCTTATGCACATCTTGCAAAGCGATTTACAACAAATTCCCTCACTCAATCTCTCATTCATAGCTAATTGTAATTGTAACTGAACGTTCATATAGCGCCACTCAGATCAGCGGCGCTCTCGACCCGCATCAGTGCCAGCACCAGCAAAAAGAAAGGTTTTTAAGCATCTACGGAACAGAAGAGGAACATTTATATAGCGTCTCTCCAAGACAGTGTGCACCAGTTGGGCCTCAGAGAAGGAACAGGTTTAAAGTGTTGGTGAAAGGTGCGAGAAGCATCCCTGTTTAAAAACTACGCAGATCTAGAGTGAAGTTATTCCACGTCTGTGATGTACCAACTGAAAAAGCATAAGATTGCATTGTCAAAATTGCATTGTGCATTGCACTGTAAAAGTTGCATTGTGCATTACATTGTCAAAGTGCATGCAAAAGTAACAACAAGTTCACTTTGGGCCATGGAGCAAAGATTTCTTTGCCAGCCAAACAAAAGCAGCCACATGTAGGCAGAGGCATTCCAAAACTCTACAGTATAACACAGCACAATTGTATTTGAGATACCCTCCTTCCAAAGTGAAGCAGGGCATTATAGGCCAGAACATTGATGGCACTGAGCATTGTTCGCGAAGAACCTGCTCAAGGTCCATACACAGTGACTGCCTGGGTTGAGACTCAAACCCATACTCTCCATTTTACAGACCAAGCACTCTATCCATTTGGCTACCACATCCCACAACTGTCCACATGAGTCTTCAACAATGCACAATGGTTTTTAATCAATTTCATTACCTGTCAGGTCACAGCATAAAAATCAGTCTAATCGAAAATTTATGTACCTTCCAATTAAAACACAGCATTTAATTTGCATATAAATTAATTAATTTCCCGCATGAAACTAACCCTGTTTAACCTTGCAGATAAAAAGTTATTCAACGAAGCAAAATTAAACTCGTGGATCCAATGACCCTTGCATGAAGCTGAGGCAGAGATCGATGTCATCGATCTAACCACAGATCATCTGTTAAGTCAGGCATCTATCGATCCATCCAACCATCCATCTATCCACTAATCCATACATCACCCATTCCACCCAACCACTCACAAACCTCGTCTTCTCTCTGCCTATCAGTTGGCCCCCTCTCTGCCTATAAGTCTGGCCTTCTCTGCCTTTCAGTCGAGCCTTCTCTTACTATCAGTCTGGCCCTCTCTCTCTGCCTATCAGTCAGGCCCTCTCTCTGCCTATCAGTCTGGCCCTCTCTCTGCCTATGAGTCTGGCCCTCTCTCTGCCTATCAGTCTGGCCTTCTCTCTGCCTATGAGTCTGGCCCTTTCTCTGCCTATCAGTGTGGCCCTCTCTCTGCCTATCAGTCTGGCCCTCTCTCTGCCTATCAGTCTGGCCCTCTCTCTGCCTATCAGTCTGGCCCTCTCTCTGCCTATCAGTCTGGCCTTCTCTCTGCCCATCAGTCTGGCCCTCTCTCTGCCTATCAGTCTGGCCCTCTCTCTGCCTATCAGTCTGGCCCTCTCTCCGCCTATCGGTATGGCCTCTCTCTGCCTATCAGTCTGGCCCTCTCTCCGCCTATCGGTATGGCCTCTCTCTGCCTATCAGTCAGGCCCTCTCTCTGCCTATCAGTCTGGCCCTCTTTCTGCCTATAAGTCTGGCCCTCTCTGCCGTTCAGTCAGGCCTTCTCTCTTTCTATCAGTCAGGCCTTCTCTGCCTATCAGTCTGGCCCTCTCTCTGCCTATCGGTATGGCCTCTCTCTGCCTATCAGTCAGGCCTTCTCTGCCTATGAAGTTTGTCTCACGAGTCTTGGGTTCATTCAGTAAACCATTTATCGATGTAACTATTGACAGTTTATACCTGTGTTGGACAGCCTACCTAGCTGCATGTCTATGGCGTGTGGTTCCAGTTTCTGCAGTTTAGCATTGACCTTACGTTACCAAAAAGATTTCTGCAGACAAATCCCGTCTTCTTTGCAAGTACCTGTTGCCTATTAGGTATTGACAGAATTGAAACACAAGATGCCCTCTCAGACTTCGACACCTGTGTTACCTGCCTGGCACCAGACAGCGCTCAGATGAACCACCTGACCAAAGGAGTCATCATGACATGCCTGGGTTTCTCAGGGACCGTGCCTGTCTCAGCATCATTCTGTTCCAGGTGTCAATGTCACGGTAGCCGAATGGTTCGGGCATTCTCCTTGTAAGGCGAAGAGTATTGTCTCCAGCTCCCCCCCACTGAGGTGATTGCATAATGGTAGGGACCTTGAGCAAGTCCTTCACTCACAACTGCTCAGAGCAATTGATGATCTGTTGTATGGTAGTATGTGCAATTTTGAAGTTTGAAAGGACAGCACTATCAAATGCAGTTCTATTGCATTGTATTGTATTGTGTTGCATCGTGTTGTATTGTGGTGTGTTGTATTGTATTGCATGTGCTGTATTGTATTGCATTGTGTTGTATTGTGTGTATTGCATTGTGTTGTATTGTATTGCATCGTGTTGCATTGTATTGTATTGCATCGTGTTGTATTGTATTGTGTTGCATCATATTGTATTGTATTGTATTGTGCTGAGTTGTATTGTATTGTATTGTGCTGTGTTGTATTGTGTTAAATTGTATTGTGCTGTATTGAACAGTTTTGTATTATGTTGTATCATATTGTGTTGTAATCAGGTCAACATCCAGAAAAAAGACAATGCCCAGGTAACACAGAAGGCTTTATGGTAGGGTTCGATGGCTTGTTTGGCTGGTTGTCTGGTTGGACAGAACTGGATGGTTGGTTAGAACTGGATGGTTGGACAGAACTGGCTGGTTGAATGACTGAATGAAACACAGTGACCAGTTGATTGCTTGGCAACTGGTAATGAACTGGTCTTGCATTAGTCGCCAACCGTCAATCAATCGACTGACTTAAAACCTGATTGATTTCGATTGCCTGAGACGTCATTACCTGAATCTCCATTGATCGAATCCTCTGGAGGCTTCCACTTCGGACGACGTATGCCTCGCGGTGGTTGACCTCACGGTCAGCCTTGTGCCTCAGCCAGTCCTCATAACCCTGTAAAGAATAGAAAGACAACTTAGATCCACATCTGCAAAGCACGTCTTGAGCCCAAAATCCCATCAATGGCTGGTTGGTAAGAGTGCTTGCCCTGTAATGCAGAGAGTATGGGTTCGAGCCTCCTCCTCCTCTGAGATAGTTACTGTGTAGGGACCTTGAGTAATTCCTTCACTCACAATTGCTCAGAGCCGTTGATGTTCTATCGTATGGTGGTGTATGCACTTATGAACTCTGTGAGGAGGGCAATATTAAATAGTCATATATGTATTGTATGTATTAATGCCAGCTTGCTTCACATTCCAATGTGGCCTCCTGTTAGGTTCTGAATGTCTTCAAATAGGTCCATTGTAAACATGTGTGACCTTCTGGAATGAATGACCTTCTAGAATGAATGACCTTCTAGAATGAATGACCTTCTGGAATGAATGACCTTCTGCAATGAATGACCTTCTGGAATGAGTGACCTTCTGGAATGAATGACCGTCTGCAATTGATTGGGATTTGTGGACAAACAAAATTGATCATTCATTCATTCATTAATTCTGGAAATTTATATAGCGCTTCTTCAAGAGACCTACTCAGAGGTGCTCCCAGCCCAGCCACGGCTAAATAGATAGGACTTGAGTTGTCGTAAGAAAACCGCTGAATTATTCCAGGGAAAGCAGCGTAAGGATATTTCACGCAAGGATATGATCATGCAAGTATCTGGACTTTTATGAAGCTCATTTTATATGGAGGTTTGAAGATTAGATTAGATTTGATTAGATTTCATCAGATATGTACCTTCCACAAACAAACATTAACTTAATAACTGTTAACCAGACACTGGTTAACATGCAACATAACGATCACAGTGGTAGGTGTCAATCCATACCAGACAGATTGTCTGGTTAAATGACAACAGTCACTGTGGCCAGTTGTAGATGCATTGTCTAACAGGATCAGACCAAAAATGCTGGACATGCTAGTGCCTACGATCATACCCGATGGCACAAGTGTTTTTTATTCACATTGAGGAATTGAAAAGCACTTAAAATAATGCATCTTTTCAAATGCAGATACAGCCCTGAATTCTTAATGTGCCACATCAACCAGTAACTAACTCTGTCTGGGCATGTTTCATACTAAAAGGCGGCAGCTCGAGTGAATTTTTATAGCATTATAAAGCCCGTGATTATTTTTTACTAAAAAAACCGACAAGGCTCTCTCCAGTCAATGTCAAGGGTTGTGTTATGTCAAAGGGGATCGCAGTGCTACGGTCCAAAGAAAACAAACCAAAGAACATTTATGTCCATCATTTTATGACAGTTCTTCCAAACTATCAGTAGTATTACTTCTACAACCGATTTCGGACATGGTACCCAATTGGTTAGACCGCTCGCCTTGTAACACGTAGAGCATGGGTTCGAGTCTCCTACTCTGAGATGGTTACTGTATAGGAAAGTTGAACAAGTCCTTCACTGACATATGCTGAGCGTCATCGATTGATGCTTGGTCAGTAGACAGTGGTGCTTAATAAATCCACCATAATAAATAAGAATAAATAAAGCCTGATGTACTCAGACAATGAATGATGACGGTGGTGATGATGATGATAAACATCATCATCAACACCTCGTCATCATCATCAAGTCGACATCGTCTGCAGTTCTGCTGTTTCCAACTGTTCAAGACCAGGTTCAAGACCAGGTTCGTACAATGAAAACAACCTTTGTTGCCATTGTACATCTCATCCATTCTTTATCCTGACATGCTCAGACTACTGCAAAGCTGCCCATACAAGAAGATAAGATAAGATAAGATAAGAATATTCTTTGTTAAACCAATTGCTATCCGCATTTTGGTGTACAACCGCTAACATCTTTCCGCTAATCCTATACTGTTGAAGTTCATAATCTGTCAACTTCAGCCCTTCCTAAACTGCACTGTTCCGATAATTTCCTCTACAGTATTTATGCACTGGTTCCTTATTGAAGTCATTGGAGTCAACTGAGAGGACGGGGGGGGGGGGTTCAAATCCCTCCAGAGCAGACATTTTTTCCAGATTTATGTATCCTCTGAAACTGAAGTTGCTAACACTTCATGTCCATGGCTGCCTGAACCTGCCCTCAGCTGAAGAGACTGGTCTCCTTCTTCCTGGTTGAAGATACAATTATACTCAAGAACCACTTCTAAGAAAAAAAGACTCAAAGGTAGGAGCGGCTCCATAAACGACCAAGTAGGTCTGTGTCCCTGACTCTATTGCAGCCACGTTGACAAACACTCCAACGCCATAAACAGCTAAAGAAGCACTCCCAGCTAATCTTATGAGGGAGCATTGTAAATCTGTCAAACACCCACGGTTCAGGACCTCAGATAATTTTTTTAAAGGTGCCACATAAATTTCCAGGTACAGGCAACACCACATGACAACTACAATGATGATGATTAGGATGGTCCAGTGGTCGTTGTTGACTTTAGGATGATGACAGTGATAATGATTGTGTTGATTATTATAATAAATTTTATTATTATTAGTGATTGTGAAGATGATGATGATTATTATTATTTGTGATTATTATTATCATAATTATTATTATTATTATTAGCAATTGTGATGATTATTATTATTATTATTTGTGATCATTATCATTATTATTATTATTATTATTATTATTATTATTATTATTATTATTATTATTATTATTATTATTATTATTATTATTAGCAAATGTGATGATGATAATCATTATTATTTTTGTGATCATTATTATTATAATTATAATTATTATTATTATTAATAGCTACAGGTGTGGTGATGATGATGATTATTATTTATGGTGATGATGATGATTATTATTTGTGATTATTATTATTATTATTATTATTTTTTTACCCGAGGTATCAAGGATCCCTCAGGATTTTTATTATTGTTATTAGTAGTTTTGATGATGATGATGATGATGATGATGATGATGATGATGATGATGATGATGATGATTATGATGATGATGATGATGATGATGATGATGATGATGATGATGATGATGATGATGACATCATTTAATCTTTCTCCACATCAGAACCTTTCCTTTGAAACCATGATCCAACTGCTGATTAATTATTGATCAACTGAATTAGGAACAGGCACTGGTCTATAAGACTGTCTGGTTAATCACATTTAATGCCAAATTCTCATTGAATTAATAACAATTGATCATTGATTGACTGTTAAATAATAGGATGACTGATTGATCGACTAGTTCATCAGATTTTTAAATTGGCTGACTGTCAGACAGTCAGACTGACTGTCAGACTGACAACTGACTGACTGACTGATACATTGATTGATTGACTGACTGTCAGACTGATTGACAGCTTGATTGATCAGTTGTTACCATGTTCGACCTCTTAGCACTGCAGAAGACAATTTTATTTGACACGTCATAAATGTCTGATCATGGTGCACTGTTGCTACACTAATTACACACACTACACGACTCTTGACTACAACGACACTCATCGCACTTGGTCACGTCATTAGCTCCGGAAATCTCTAGAGCTCTAACAATGGGGACAGATCGAAGAAAAGCAGGTAGATGAGGACAAGAAGCTCTCGATCGATAAAATCCATTCGATCAACGTCATTACACCAATGAAAGACAAGTAAATCTTGTGACTCTGCGTCACGCATCCTCACATCTCCACACCAATGAGAGCTAATTTTAGACATCTTCCCACTGCACATATGCACCCTCTCCCTTCGCACTCTTCTTGAAGACTGACCTGTTTGATGGCACCGACAGCGATAACAAAAGCAAGTGGGAAGATGCTTGTGTAGGGACTCACGGGAGAATCGATGCATAGCTGCAGAGGAAGAAAAACACAATTTGTGAGACGTAAACGAGATGTATTAAGACATAAATAATAAGATCTGAAACAATAGATTACCCAAGTTATGAGACCTGTGCTCAGCATGTTTTCCATGTAATGACACCTAAACAATGCATTAATTAGCAAGACCGACATACAATACTTTTGCCAAGTAATAAGACCTACACTAGAAGTGAGACTCACTAACAATGCATTTCCCAAGCAAACAGACTTACATGCAAATAGGTTTCCTAAGTTACCTGAAAAAACACTAATGAGACTGAAAACTAAAAGCAACTATGCCCACTGCCCAGCATTTCTAATGTCTAGTATCCACAGCCACTTTTTCCAATAACGTCTTCTATATTACTCAGACTTAACTGTCTGACTGCACACCACAGTAACTAGACCTAGAATGTGTCTCACAATTTATTGTGTGGGATTGGTAAAGGTTTGCCTTGTACTCTGGAAAGTAGGGGTTGCTCCCGTGAGACGGTTACTCTGTAGGGGATGTTGAGCAAGTCCTTCACTCACAGTTGCTCGGTGCCATCAACTGATGCTTGGTCATTAGATACTTGCGCTGAATCAATGAGTAGTAATACAAATAATAATCACTGAAGAACATTCTAGACACATTAGTGCTGTTTACTATTAGTCAGACATGAATTTAAGAGAGGCTCTGTGACTGCTAATGACAACAGAGATTCCAAATTTATCTGGCTTGCAACGGAAGATTTGATAGCTAATTAACACCAAAGACCTGGAGTTTAGGCGATAGCAACAACTCTTCATGCTGCCCACCATTACCTATTATTAGAGTTAATCAGGTAACTAGAAACATTACAGGAAAATGAAAAAAGAACTTTACTGTGGTGATAATGAGGGTGAAGCAAATATCATTTTAACGATGTCATTTAAACCTACACACACTTATAATGTTTAGCATACACAGAAGCATAAATATAAGAACAAAAGCAGTGCAGCATGGAAGCTTTGCTGTGGTCAGACCATCTTTCTGGATGATCAAGGAGCTCATGTCATTAGATGCTAGACAACCTGTCTAGCATCTAATGACATGAGCTCCTTCATCTTTCTTTACCTCATATTCCATATGTATTTGAAAACCATTTCGTTTGATCTTGGTTTTCCGCCATTAGGTGCCTGATGAGTCTCTCTTGAAGTCGAGCTATATAAATTTGTGATTGCAATGACAATTACAATACAAATGAACGTACATGCACGGATACAGAATACAATGCACTCGAAACACGAACCCTGATCACAGCTGACTGACCTGTACAACGGCAACGATGAGAAAGTAGAGATTGGCCACTCGGTGAAACTGCTCGAAGAGATTCTTCGGAATGAAATTCCAAATCGTATACTAGGCAGAAGTCAAAGCAATCAATCAATCAATCAATCAAGCAAGCAGAATTTATACAGCGCCTCTTCAAGGTCTCTACTCAGAAACATAGCACTTTCAACCATCGCATCTGAAGCCATTTTCTGACCATCGTTCAGAAAACCCTCAAAGATTTGGAAAAGTTAATTTGCAAGGAAAGTGCCTACATTGCGTTCTCTTAACTTTTATATTCCCAATTATTAGACGATGGTGCACGTACCAAAAACATAATATATTATGGCACAGTAACAACAAAACAATGGAAAATTCCAGAACCTATGATCACAAGCTTCGATTGCAATGAATGCCCAATTTTAATGTGACAAGCACATGAAACGATACTATATCAAGAAATGCGCTATAAACGAACTCATCAGATAGTGTAGCAGAATGGAGAGAGCGCTCAGCTCGTAACGCAGAGAGTCTAGGTTTGATTCTCCACTCAGGCAGTCACTGTGTATTAGTGTGTAAGAACCCTGAGCAAGTCCTTCACTCACAATTGCCCATCAACATAGATTAACTACTGTACAGTTGTGTGTGCACTTCTACACTTTGGAAGAAGGAGGGCAATATCAAAAGCAGTTGTATTTTATAGTACACTGTTGGGTGAGCTATAAACTGTAAGCCCTTACACAGAATTACACTGAATTTCACTAAGTATGCTATTTCAATGTTATTATTATGGCATGCCAAGCAGCAAAAACTTAATTCAAATGTCCCTTGGTGTCCTGATTTGAAGTCCTGTGTATTGAATCTATTAATCATTATGGAAATGACCCATTCATTTACATAATCATATTATCCACTTCCTTATTCAGGTTTCATTTATTGCAGCCTCAGACGCTTGTAAATATGTCCAATTTACTATACACAGAAACCCTGACGACCTCTAGACAGCCAGTTAGACAGACAGCCAGTTAGACAGACAGCCAGTTAGACTAGACAGCCAGTTAGAAAGAGTCAGTCAGACAGACAGCCAGTTGCACAGAACGCCAGTTAGATACACAGATAGCCAGTTAACAAACAGCCAGACAGACAGACATCCAGTTTGACAGCCGGATAGACAGACAGCCAGTTAGACAGAGCTAGTTAGACAGACATGTCAAATCAACCAGGGGTGTACACCACACCCCTTTGGATCTTTCTGAATTTTTTTACATAAACTACATGCAAAATTAGGAATAATAGCGAAAAGTTTAGCAGAATATCTCAACATTTGACCAAGATATTAATTTTTGAAGTTAATGAGCAACAAATGGATCGCGAGAAAACGGCATGATCCACCAACTTTGGACAGTCATATCTCGGCAAAGAAATGTACTAGAGGGCGGAATATTTTGTTATTTAATTAGTTTGTTGTGCTCTTTCCAAATATGCAAGAATATAGGTGGTGTTACCTTTGGTTTTTAATATAGATAAATTTGTAAATATTGCGTGTAGGCTAATTTTCACTTAAGTTCCAGAGATCATATCAGCAGGCAGGAATGATGTATAGTAATACTTATACTGGTTTTATACTGAGGTACATGGGTGCTCATCAGACATGTAGTTAGTACCTGATTAGTTTCATTATGTCTGTGCTTTCCAAGGACATTTTCCTTGACATGATTGTCAAAGTAGGGTTTACGGCTTGCCCAAAAAGTGAAAGTATGCATCTAATGAAATTCATGAAAATTTGTACATATATTGAGGACACCTAGAACTGGCATTGGTCAAATATTCAGGATGGTGTTCTGCTCCTTTCCTTGTAAATAATTTGTTGAAATTGACCAATTTTACAGTGTCGAGAGTTAATGTTGAGAGCTTTTGTGACTTGATTCACAGCTGATTTGCTGGCATGTATATGTCTTTTATGGAGATGAGGGATGCTGTTGAAAAAATCAGGGACAGAGCTGTTTGGAGACGTCACGTTGAGGCCTCATCGTCGGCGCACGCCTGACGGAAGGGAGAGAAGATATGTCTTTTACAATCATCTATGTGCCTTCTAATATTAACTGAACATTTTAAGCCATGCACTGGCTAGTTATCCACAGGAAATGTATTATTTATAATTACAAGAAGCTTGTTTTATGTAATTGATAGGTTGCATCAATGCTGTAGAATATGTACTATGTTTGGGCTATTTTGTGTGAGGCTGTGCTTTGTTAAATATTTCTGTGTGTCATCTAGTAGAAATAAGAAAATGTGGCAGAAGTATGTTTTTATGATTCTGCAAGTTGGTATAAATTAGTATTATTTTAATATAAAGTTTTTTTTTACTGAGCTCAAAAGGTCAGATTTCGTGTCTATTGAAATTAAACAACAGAAGGCATTATCATTTGTTTAATTTCATGATACTCAATTTCTTCCTGATCATTTTCTTCTAAGTTAAGCAACTCATGGAGATCAAAGATTCCTGTTCAAGAGCTCATTCATTAAACATATGTTATGTGTGTCCAATGTTTCATAACAGGCCACAACTTTAATTAAAAATTGGATTACTGTTAGTTTGTCAATTTCAACCTTAAGGTGGATTTTAACATATTTATACCGCTTTCCATAGAAATATTTAAAACAATTTTTCTTGCATTCATTAGTCACAATGGCAAGCCAACTTCCAGCATGTACATTTGGTGAATTATGACAAGAAGAGTGTCACCAATCAGTATACACAAAAACCACAGGCTTCTGCTATCTATCAGAATTTTATGATAAAGTAGCGCTTAAAGGCAGCAGTGATTCTACCTATGTATTCTTATGTGGAATTAGGACAGCTAAATGAAAGCATATAGGCACTGGCTGCACTCTAGTCAAACATCATAGTGTTCATGCACGAGAACAAACAGCATTATATGCCAAAAGAAGGTTGATCAGGCAAAAGCAGCAATACAAAATAAAGTTTCAATTGAAGTTGTGCATGTTCAACATAAGAGGACAGCAGAAACAAGCGGAATGTAAAGGATGACTTATCTACATTAAATGCCGAGCTAAAATTGAAATGTGAGGTGGCAACCAGACAGCAAAAATTAAATTACTAATGCTAGCACCAGCAAGAGAAAGTATCGGAAGAATTTGGTGTCAGTAACTTGCATAAATTTGGTGAAGGAAGCAACTGTGCATGTTTGCTGTATATTACTGTATATTGACCATTATTAAAGCATATAGTACATGTGTAAACATGTTTAATTTGCCTTTGCATGGATGATTAGCATGATTACACTGCAAACTGAGAAAACTTGATTGCCAGCATAGTAAAGATAAAATCAGTTTTGCTTACCATCAAGTGCTTCAAAGTAGATGGTTATAAAAAAATTACCATAATGAACTGTCTATTAACAGCAAATCGTGACACTGTAAAATTGGTCAACTTCAAAAAATTATTTACAAGGAAAGGAGCAGAACACCATCCTGAATTTTTCACCAATGACAGTTTTAAGTGTCCTCAATATATGTACAAATTTTCATGAATTTCATTAGATACATACTTTCACTTTCTTGGCAAAGTCGTAAACCCTACTTTGACAATCATGTCAAGGAAAATGTCCTTGGAAAGCACAGACATAATGAAACTTATAAAATCAGGTATTGACTATATGTCTGATGAGCACCCATGTACCTCAGTGTAAAACCAGTATAAGTATTACTATACAGTATACATCATTCCTGCCTGCTGATATGATCTCTGGAACTTTAGTGATATTTGGCCTACATGCAATATTTACAAATTTTTAGATTAAAAACCAAAGGTGACACCACCTATATTCTTGCATATTTGGAAAGAGCACAACAAACGGATTACATAAAAAAATAATCAGCCCTCTAGCTCATTCATTTGCCGAGATATGAACGTCCAAAGTTGGTGGATCATGCCGTTTTCTCGCGATCCATTTGTTGCTTATTAACTTCAAAAATTAATATCTTAGTCAAATGTTGAGATAGTCTGCTAAAAATTTCACTATTATTCCTAATTTTGCATGTAGTTTATGTACACAACAATTTCAGAAAGATCCAAAGGGTGTGGTGGCAAATTGCTATTTTACTGGTTGATTTGACGTGTAATGACCCGGTTAGACAGACACCAGTTAGACAGCCAGTTAGGCAAGACATCCAGTGAAACAAGAAAGAAAGCCAGTTAGAGAGATATCCAATTAGACAGACACCAGTTAGACAGACAGCCGGTTAGACAGCCAGTTAGGCAAGACATCCAGTTAAACAAGACAGCCAGTTAGAGAGATAGCCAGTTAGACAGGCAGCCAGTTAGACAGGCAGCCAGTTAGACAAACAGCCATTTAGACAGACAGCCAGTTAGACAGGCAGCCAGTTAGACAGACAGCCAGTTAGACAGGCAGCCAGTTAGACAAACGGCCAGTTAGACAGGCAGCCAGTTTGATAAAAGTGCCAGTTAGACAGGCAGCCAGTTTGATAAACAGCCAGTTAGATAAACAGCCAGTTAGATAAACAGCCAGTTAGACAGACAGCCAGTTATACAGGCAGCCAGTTAGATAAACAGCCAGTTAGACAGCTAGTGTGACAAACAGACAGACAGCCAGTTAGGTTATGTTGCAGTTATAGTAAACTTCAACTTGCGATTTAACATAAGCAGTTGCAAACAGACCTACATCTTTAAACATTGCAGTGTTTTACAATTTGTGTTAGAAACGTGTGGTTTCACCTAAAGGAGCACAGATAGCTTTATGTAGCATGTAAAACCTGGTGGTGGAGATATGCAGGTGCCATGCTTCCAAGCCTCAACTAAAGCCTGTTGAAAGCCTCGAAAGCCTATCAAGGCCTAACGTCTCTCTTGTGTTAGACCAGTGTCGTGTAAGTCTTCCACTGCATACATGAGCTATATAACTTAACATTTCAACCTACCTTATATTGCATTTGCTTGGATCAATTGATAGCCAGGTGTCCAGTATTTTCAAGAGTTCTCCCAAAGGCACCACATATAGTGTCTGACACATTCATACCTTTATCAGTGCCGGCCTTAGGATATCTCGGGCCCCGTGCAGGTAAATACTGTACGGCTTCCATGACACAAGTCAAATTGTTTTTCATTGCTAATCATTTTATTTTAGAAATTGTTAACAAGTACAAGTCACATTTAACTATACACAAGAATTCTGGGATATAGAGGAAGTTGACTTTTATTGACTTTTATTTTATTGACAAAAGAGAAGATTTAATCGAATCCATAATATTATTAGTTCATGTAAATTTTCTGCGACATTTTCAGGCCCCCCTAAGTTGCGGGCCCCATGCGACCGCACAGTTTGCATGCCCCTAAGGCCAGCACTGCCTTTATTATTTTATTATTACTTCAATGTTTTACAATCAATGCTTCTAGCTTCTGTCCCATTGTGCGTTTGCTAATGGTGTAATAAAAGAATATACTTACTTACTTACTTACTTACCTTACCAAACCTTGCCATACCAAATTACCAATGCTGCCCAAAAACCAACCAATCATCAGCCAGTAAGATTATAATCTGCCAATGAAACTGAGGCTGAATTATTCAACTGCGGTTTGAATCTTACCTTAGACGAAATTATCCGATTATCTGGATACTTTGGCTGAACGATGATCTCCGCTTCATCTGGAATCTGGCTTCCCACGTAAACCACCCGATTTCCCAATACCTGCTTTTTCCGGAATGGCTACAATGTGTTTTCACATTAAATGGTCGTAGCACAGTTTGAAGGAGAACTTTTACAAACTGACTTACCAGATTACGACCTGGATTCTCTAACGGACTTCAGTTTCAGCTTAAGCGACCAGATTGTTGCCTTGTGTATTATGATACCGGTAATTGTAACTGCAAATTTATGTAGCACCAATTCAAGAATTACTTAATTAGATGATTAGGTAGAAACTCTGCACTTACTATCTGTTTATTAATTTAATGTCTTACACTTCAAAATCGTAATCGTAAACTCCAATTTTCTAAAGTGCCACTTTAAAGCTTAGTGCAAAGCACCAGCTTATTCATGAGCGCTGCGTCATATCAGAGGGGTTGTCTAGAGGTAAATGTCCATTGGTGGTCGGAGTCCAGTTGCCAGAGAGACCAGAGAGAGGCAGAGCAACAGTTATGGCGGGTTTCGTTGAGGATGAGAAAGCTTGGAAGGCAGAGGATCAGATGGATTAGGGATTACATTAACTAACCAACAAGGCAACAATCAGTGACACACAGCAACTGTTAGATGAGGACTTACTTAAAATGTCATCTCAGCCTAGACTCAGATCTGCACATGCAGTGTAACAAGGTAGACTTCAACCAATCAATTATAATTGCTCAGCCTTGAAGTGGCGCTATATAAACACTCCGAATGAAAGAAGCTGGTCAATCAATCAACCATTTAAGTACCGTACCTACATAACAATATAACCTAAATAAGCTCCGAGTAAGGCATGGTGGAATGTAAGACTTAAGCCCCTAATTATACAAATGATCCAATCCGAGCTTACACAGTAACGAAGAAGTTTACGAAGATTGTCGATCACGAAGCCCATCTCGCCCCAATCCGACCCTTTTACGGCTCTACGCTTCCCCGATTCAGACCCCCATTTAGATCAGCGAAGGCCATCGCTGACTGCAGCTGGTTGTACTCGTATACGAAGCATATCCTCCCGTAAGAATCATGTTTTAAACTATAGTCTAATGCGATCAAACAGCTGAATCGTAGAATCACAGACCTAGCGTTCTTTGCTTCCGATTCTATTCCTTATTTGTTACTAGCGAGATACATTTAAAGCACGACTTGTGTGACAAAACAACTTCAAATCGTGTCGTTCATCCGTGAATTTTGACGCTATATGTAGGCCTACACACTCACAGGATCTGAACGTCACAGTCGAGTAGACGCAAAAGTCATACCTGCCAACGCTAGCTGCCAGCGGCTGACTTGGCAGACATTGAACGCTCGTAAAATCCAAATTTCTAATGCGCTGCTCTAGAGCTAAGCGCCCAGCAGCAGCTTATTAACGATTTACTAATTTCAATAATTTAACGAGATAATTTAACGAGAGAGAGAGAGAGAGAGAGAGAGAGAGAGAGAGAGAGAGAGAGAGAGAGAGAGAGAGAGAGAGAGAGAGAGAGAGAGAGAGAGAGAGAGAGAGAGAGAGAGAGAGACAGACAGACAGACAGACAGACAGACAGACAGACAGACAGACAGGCAGACAGACAGACAGACAGACAGACAGAGACAGACAGACAGACAGACAGACAGACAGACAGACACCAGAGGCTGAGACGGAGGGAGGGAGGCAGAAGGAATCATGTAACGTACGTATTGTATTGTTGATTACCAAGAGCGGTTCTGTGATTGGGTAAACACTGCATGCTATTCGCGATTACAGATGCCGACGCGAAAGCTATTTATAGCTAGATGCCTCAGCTTTTGTTTGTGTACAGGTGATTCCCCGGCACCTGGAATCGACGCTTTCTCATTCGATTGACTGGCAGACTTAAGCCTACGATTACTGGTACTCGACGAGCCGTTCTCGCTCTGCTCTGAGCACGTAGGCCTACGCTTCGTTCTCGTAGAACATGGCTTGTTTTCATGTCTGTAAAACTAAAAAGACTTAAACAGAGGCTGATCGAGATATTCGAAAATCCGCCACTGCAATTTACTGGTATACAGTATATACAATTTACAGTACAATACAACTGAAATCTGATGATGCCCCTCACAAAGCTCAGAGGTGCACTCTGCGCTAATGTCCATTTTGTTAAATATGTCTTTAAGAGCAGAGCATTTGCAACTCCAAAGCCTGCATGGATAAAGGAAGAGGGCAATGTACGTTTCCCAGCCAGCATTTCCATGGGCATTAAATGGGACCCAAATGGGCCCTGTATGCCTACAGGTCCAAATAAGAGGGATCTACATGTCAAGGCCTGGCCGCCTGGGTTCCATACATGGGCGTGCTCTCGTGCAGGGGCGCCGCCAGGCTTAAAAAATTGGACGCACACCCAGGGCTGTAGTGGTAAAATTTGAGGTGAGTATACGCTACCGGTGACCAGCGGCGTACAAAAAAATTTGAAGACTTTTTTTAGGAAAAATTTCAGACTTTTCACCAATTCTCAGAAAATTTTCTGACTTTTTACGATTTTGTCTCTGAAAAAGTTGATGACTTTTTTTTTTTTTTTTTTTTTTTTTAGTCATTCGCCCTAAAAACCTTTAAAAACCTCTCTTTTTGAAAAATTTTCGTTCCCAGAGGTAAGTATACGCTGTATACCCGCGTATACCCTCCTCTTCAGCCATGAGTATACGCTCTCAAATTTCTCTAGAGGTAAGTATACGCTGTATACCCGCGTATACGCTCGACTACAGCCCTGCGCACACCCCTCCCGTCTCCTCCCATCCACACCGTCCCGTCTGCCACTCGTAGTCATACACTGAAAATGACTCACAGTGATTCATAAAAGCAGGGTTTAAAGTGGGTGGGAACGCGTGGGAACGGAGTTCCCACTGCTCTCGAAATTCGTTGCTTGCGTTCCCACTGCTCACAGTGCAAGAACCCTGGTAACGCATGCATTCCAATAAAACACTTCTTTGGAGTTCCCACTGCTCATCCAAACCACTTTAACCACTGCATAAAAGTAGGCCTACAGTAGGCCTATATGATATTCAGATGGTATTATTTATAAATACTGTATGGTAAATCAAAAATTACACAGTTAGATTGTCAAAAATGTGGGTGTGATACCCATATAGCCTATAATCCTTGTGTGGATTTGATTTCGTGGGAGGACAGTGCGTCACGCTGCTCAGCTCTCGTGCTCGCATAATTTTATATTATGACAGAGCGTCCTTAAACACTTCAGCTGTTCGAATTAATGACGCGCGTTGTTACCTTTGTGGCCTAAACACTCACAAATAGTTTAAGTATTGTAAAAACAGAAGTTTTGTCTTGGTCAAAGTTCGAGCGATGCCCACGCGTAAGTTTTTTATTATTAGACCTACATTTTTACGACTTGTAATTAAATGGCGGACGCGTTTCTGCAACGACCGTTTCTTAATTGGCGTTCATACATGTAGATTATGTGTTGTAGGCCCTAGTTTAATGATTTTATAGGGCCTTTCATTACCATAGGCGTAATTTGTGGGGGGTGGGGTTACGAGGGTACCCGTCCCCCCACTTTTTGAACTGGGGTACCGTACCCCCACTTTTTGAACAATGCCAATCAGTATTTTATTATTGTGCCTTCCCAGAGATCGCAGTCTCCGCCTTGCTTCGTGTATATATATATAAGAAATTGGTACCCCCTACTTTTTTGACCAAAGTTACGCCTCTGTTCATTACCATCAAATGCACTTCTACTAGCATAAATGGTGCTCTAGAGTTCATTTCTCCACTCTCCAATTAAGTGTATTGAAGCGATCCCACTAATTTTTTCATTGTACTAATTTAAACTAGGCCTACTTAGGCCTAATTAGGCTATCGCTTTCGACCAAGGGGAGAACTCTATAAAACCGAGAAAATTGTATGATCGCTAAAAATGTCATGTGTATGGTGTTGACTTTGTTTTATGCTGGCGACACCTAGTGTCAGTTTTTAGAGGCTCACCCAATCTTCTGTTGAACCCGAGGCTCACCCAATCTTCTGTTGAACCTAGAGTAGATGACATTGCCTAGAGTATGAGTGCACGTTTGTGTTTCTGTCATTTCTGTGCGTACGTGTTTCTGTGTGTGTTTCTGTTGGTGTCCCTTTGCGTGTGTTTGTGCGTGTGTTTGTGTTTGCGTGTGTGTATCCTCGTGTCTTTCAGAAGGTGGTGGCTAGTCCCCGCCGCCATCCGCCGCCGCCGCCGCCGCCGATAAGCCCTCAAGTCGAAACCAGTCGCTAAGCTATCGACTGCTAGCGACTTCGTTCACTTAATATTTTGCTTGTTGTTTTAATCGCGGTTTCCGAATTTCGATTTGACGAAGACATCAGCAGCAGGACATGAGCAACATTTACAATACAATACAATATAATAATCGTTTGTTGAGGAAAACAAGCTGATATACCGCAACTTGGCACATTAATTATTAGAGAAAGTGTTCGCTCTATTAGTAAGAGTTCTTATAGAGAATATGGAGGATATAGTTGTTGTTTCTTTTTTTGGTAAAGTGAATTTATGTATTCTATTACGAAGATGGTGTGATGCTTGCGAAGAGGGGGGAATAAGCAGGGTGAGAATTTTCGGGGTTGAGGGTTCAACCCCTAGTCTTTCTAAGGACCCCCACAATTAAGTCTTCATTGCACACCCCAGTGGTCGTTTCCAACCCGTTAGTTTTGCTGGTGTGATTTAACATTAATTGATTGTGAATCTTTGATAAAGTGGAGAAATATCCATGGTGTACATGTATGCATTTTTGAATTTTCTCAACGAAGGAATTGATTTTGATTCGAGTGTGGCTTGCAGAACTGCTAACGTTGAAAGCAGCTACTTTCGAATTTCGCTGACATCGGTTTGCAAAATACGAATAAAATGTTCAGCTCCACATGGATCAAAGTCTAACCCCAGTCTTTTTTCTACTATTCTCACACTGGGAATAAGTGCCGGAGTAGGCCTACATATGATTCTCGTTCTCTGCCACTGCCCGAAAGAGCCATGCATCAGCAGTTTCGGCCAACTGGTTGGCCGTAAGATCGGGTAGCCTACTGCTAAAAAGTCCTCCATGTTTCATTCGATTTATCAAGCGTTCAATTTCACGAATTCACATTAACATTAATTTCACGGTCGTCGTTCTGTCCCCTGTCAGCATGCCCACATGGAGCGGAGCCCATATTCCCTTATTGGACCCATATAGAGCTCATGTGGGTTCCATCTAATCTCCCACCTATACTATGATTGTGGAGACTTTATTAAGGTTGATGCATTATCATCAATCAATCAATCAATCATGGAATTTATATAGCGCCTCTTCAAGGGCTCTACTCAGAGGCACTCCCAAGCCAGGCCTGATCAAAGAGAAAAGTCTTCAATAGAGCGTAAAAAAAGACGGGTGAGTACGAGGAGACATGCGAAGGTGAGGTGGTAAGTCATTCCACGCAGTTGGACCAGCGACAGAGAATGCTCGGCGCTGCATAGTAGCAGTGCGGGCATACGGGACTATAAAGTCGCCCCGAGAAGAGGAACGGAGGGCTGAGCGACCCGTAAGAGAAGAAGAGAGAGTGAAAACAGAGCATAGGTAGGAAGGAGCCATGCCCAAAACACATTGCCAGGCGAGAGAGCAAAGCCGATACAGGATACGCTGCCGGATGGGAAGCCAATGAAGAGTATGATGCATGTAGGAGGATACACTACCATAGCGGGGTATGGAGCCAACAAGGCGCGCCGCAGACCGCAGGACCCTCTCAAGGAAGGACAGGCGGGTTTGAGGAAGACCGGTGTAGAGAGAAGAGCAATAATCTAAACGAGAGCAAACAAAGGCATGGATAAGAGTTGAAGCAGCAGAGGCTGAGAGAGAGCGAGCAACAACCCTGAGCTGGCGGAGATGGTAGAAACAGGAGCGAGACAGAGAAGAGAGGTGCTTAGTAAAGGTTAGTTCCTGGTCAAGAATGACACCAAGGTTCCGGACAGAGGTAGAAAATGATATTAGAGGAAATTCAGCAGCCAAAAGGGTTAGGTCAAGTTTTGCTAACTGCTGGCGAGTACCCAGCCATATGTACTGGGTCTTAAGAGGATTAAGTCTCAGGCGATTGGAAGAAAGCCAGGCATATTGTTAGGTAATCAGTTAGGTAATCAGTTATGTCCAATAGACATACCTGATTACATAAGAAGTCGATAGCAAGTCGCTAAGTCAGTCGATAAGTCTAAGCGACTTAGTCAGTCGATAAGCATGCGACTTAGTCGACTGAGTCGCTAAGTCAGTCGCTAACTCATCAAGTCAGTCGCTAACTCCTTAGCGACTGACTCCGGGGACTAGTGGTGGCTGATTAATAATTAGGTTGAATCATCATCATCATCAGTTCCTCACGCCAGCCATTTGGCGGCGATGGGTACCTAATTGATCTCCATTGTCCTCGGTCATTTGTCAAGTCTATTGTCCCCCTTAATGTTAGTCCAAGTGACGTTATGTCCTCAGTTATATTATCTATCTAACGTAGCCTTGGTCTGCCTGTGTGTCTTTCCCCTTCGAATCTTACATGTAGCCTAGTGCACTGTGTGGGATTCTGTCAACTGGCATTCTCTCTACATGTCCAAACCATCGGAGTCTTCGTTGAACGACTTTGTCTAGCAGAGTTGCTTTGATGCCTATAGTGATTGTCTTATGTAATCGTTTCTTATTTTCTGCAGTCTTGAAATCCCTACGATCTTCCTCAGCCAATTCATTTCTGCTGTAAGAATTCTTTCATCTTGTTTTCGCATTAGGGCCTATCCAACGTAGGCTACATTCCGATCCATATAGGAAAATGGGTTGTAGGTTAGTAGTTAGGCAGGATTAGATTGAATAGGTTGATTAGGTTGATTAGGTTGGTAGTTAGGCCTAGGCAGGATATCAGTCTTGTTGTCAAGACCTTAAACCCCAAGACCAACACCTTGAACTTCGAGACCAAGACCAAGACTTTGAACCTCGAGACCAAGACCAAGACTTTGAACCTCGAGACCAAGATCAAGACTTTGAACCTCAAGACCAAGACCAAGACTTAAAATCACATTCAGCCCAAGACTTCTTTTTCTTACAAAAAATTGTTAAGTGGGACTACTCGCTATTTTAATGAAATCGTGAGTCTTTTATTTTATTTAGGCAAAATAACTTTAAATGCAGACTGCAGAGAATTCTAAATTCGTATTTACAAAAGTTCTTCATGCAAAACGTTATTCCAAATGCCTTTTTTATTTTATAAAAACCAATTCGCTCAGAATTTTCTGACCAAGACTTTGAACTTCGAGACCAAGACCAAGACTTTGTCGGCCTCATAAAAATTCCGCCATGTGAAAAATACGTTCTACAGGTGCTGAAGTCGCTGGTACACACAGTAGCTCTTCAAGCACTGGATGTAAACATGCAAATTGTGAGCCTTTTTGAAATCCTCCCATGGTTTATCAGACCGTCTGGCTTCAGAAAAGTCTCCAGGCACAGCATTTATAGTTTCTGCTGTCGATGGGTTTTCCTGACCAACAAGACTTGCATCCGTCCGTATACGTATTTGCCGTAGGATAGGCCTAGGGCCTATATGATGCAAACAGGCTTGATAAATTTTTACATTCTTGAGTTTGTTAAATGACTGTTCATATTGACAGCCGGTCTTGGAACCTCAAGACCAAGATTTTTGGTCTCAAGACCAAGACCA
Organism: Allolobophora icterica; assembly: GCA_963556255.1. Lineage (NCBI taxonomy): Eukaryota > Metazoa > Annelida > Clitellata > Crassiclitellata > Lumbricidae > Allolobophora > Allolobophora icterica. Next base: position 3,212,844 of record OY744612.1, on the reverse strand, counting down.
AGACTTAAAAACGAACTCGAGTGCACTCGAGACCAAGACCTTGGTCTCGAGGACAACGTACAAGTCTGGGCATACTTGAATACTTAACAATAGTAGTAATAATCTTTATTAATTCAAAATGACAAGTACGCAGAAAGATTACATTGAAACATGACAGTACAAGCAAGATCATCTTAATTAAACACGTTTAGGCAGCCATGCAAGGTGCCGCGATCTAATGCTCTCCTGGCCATGAGTGTTACCAGTATACTCTATCCCCCTCCTCCTACTTGCTGAACTTCTTCTGAGGCAGTTCTAAAACCGGACAGTACCACAGATGTCGCTGTCGGCGGTCGGCCAGTATCAAAAGTAACAAAACTGCAGCCTTTGTTAAGTTTGTTGCTAGTAATATTCAGTTTCGACGGCTCGTCATAGGCATAATTATAGAGATAGAGCATGCACGGACGAGTAAGCAAGTAAAGTATTATTCGTGATTAAACCAGTTGCCAAACAGCACTCTGGTGAACAACGTCTGTTAAATAGATCTTCTAAAGTAGGCCTAAATACAGTGCCGTTTTAAGGCATAGGCACGCGAGGCCCGGGCCTAGGGCCCCGCGGAGCGGGGGGCCCCGCGGCGACCCAGAAACAAAATAACAATATTATAAGTTCTGTTCTAACAAGTAACAATTCTGCAAAGTAAAGTAAGAACAATTATACATTTTTATTATTTTTTTAAACAAATGTCTGCGGTCTGCATTTTTAGTTAAATATAATTATTGGTAATAAAATCAGAGCGCTATAGAAATAAATCAATAATTTTAACACATGGCGACGATGGCGCACAACTTGCTGTAGGCTATTGGCTAATATAGGTCGATGATTGGCTATTATGTTTGTTTTCATTTGTCTGCTTTTTCACAACGCTATTCAAGGAATTTTTATGTCTTGGTAAGTTAATATTAATTTTTAATATTAAATCTCTCTGTCCTAAAATCTAGTCATTTTATAAATTGTTTTAAACTTTAAATTATAAAAAGGGCAAAAAGCGTATCAAATTTCGCACAGTTAATAGGATAAATAGAATGATGTTGGCGTGTCGACGCTCGGTACTGAGTCGGTAGTGAACTTGGCAAACTTATTTAACTTAACAAAATCACTTCATTTCCACCTCCTCCAATGTATAAGGTTGAGGTTTTTTTGATAGTTTCTACCCTTTTTGTTATGCAGATTAAGATTCTGATTGTCAGTTATCACCGTCGTTCACGGTAAATCGATTTGCAACTTTTGGCTAATTATCACTAGGCCTACGATCAATTAAACGAAATATCAGACAACCCATCAAAAATGCGTAGAAATTATATGAGTGGTGCCGCGAAGAGAAAAAAGGAAGCAACTGAAATTGAAATGTCGAACAAACATCCAAAAGTATCTTCTTTTTTTTCAAAGTCAGAAAACACAATCATCATCGCAGTCCGACATTGTTGAGGCGTAAGATACTCTTACGTTGTCTTACTCGTCTACTGAATCACTGATGTCATTGTTTGCGATAAAGATGAACAGTTATTGTCGCTGCAAGATGATGGTCTACCAGTCGAAAGTACAGATGTTGTCACAACACCAAAATTCGAAACCTATTTCGCAAGATGTAAGCCATGCGGAGTCAGCGGACTATGGAGTCCAATCACGGAGGAATTGCGATCTTATTGGATTCGTAAAGGTCCTGCTAGTTGCCAGCATAAAGTGTCTGACTTTAGTACGACTCAACGCGTGTATCGAACGGGAGATAAGTTGCATAGACGTTGCTTAACTGATTCCTGTTTCCGTCGTGAACTGCGAAATGGTGAATCAGTTTGTCGCGAGTGGCTGGTCTTTTCTCCATCGCAGAAGTCTGTGTATTGCTTTGTCTGTCGCTTGTTTTCAACAACAACGATGGGTCATTAATCTTTCTGTCAATGATGGTGACAAACTGTAGGCCTACGGGTGAACGTTCTTTCTCAAAACTTAAATTAATCAAGAACGAGCTTCGCAGCCGTATGATGTCATGAGCATAGAATCAGATGTGTTGGAGTCTTTGAATTTCGATGATATTATAAAAGACTTTACTCAGAGCAAAACACGAAAGCGATGTTTGTAAGAAACTGTCGTTACAAAGTCACAATCCATGTATAGCAAACATGTACTCATTATAATCACACTTTCAGTTTGTATAACAAATAAACAATGGAAACTGTAAAGTATGTTAAACTAAACTTTTATTTTACACTTCTAGTACAAAGATTGATGTGTTAGCTGTGTTATTATGAGTTTAGTAACAGTATACTATATTAATAAATTTAACAAAATGACACATATGCACGTGCAATGCACTAATGCAATACTCTGTATCTGAGACAGATATTGAGACGGAAATCGGATTACGTTTAAGGTAATTTAGGGTTTGTGCGGGTTGTGCCTAGGGCCCCGAAACTCCTTAAAACGGCTCTGCCTAAATAAACAAACATACATCCGTGTGTGTATATGTATATATACATACATAGCGTTTAACATAGGTAGAGGTAAATAATGATTTCCACTATATCCAGTATTTCACAACGTCCTATCTCTGCAAGCTTTTACGATGGCATTAGATGGGATCCACATGGGCTATACATACATAATTATATACATAGATACGCACACACATATTATATATATATATATATATACAGTGGTTAAATTGCTCATCCAGAGGTGGTGGGTCTCTAAATATTTGCAAATCCCAAAAACCAACGGCTAACCCTAAATTACACCACGGACGTCATTTCAGCTTTTTCAGAGGGAGGCAAAAAAAGGTGAAAAAAATGTTCGCGCTGACGCGCAAAAAATTTTTCGCCTTTTTTGTGTTTCTTTTACAATGCTTTGTATTTAGTCTACATGTGCGAAACTGTAAGCCAATGCTGCAAATGAATCTATTTTTTTCTTACCCCTTTCTTCTTCCTGGTCTGATCTTAGGTGGTAGATCTCCCTATTGAGGTGATGGGTCTCCCTTTTTAGGCGGCGGATCTCATAATTTGGGTGGTGGGTCTCACAATGCAGGTGGCGGATCTCAAATCAGAGGTGCCGGATCTCAGATCCGGCGGGATCCGGCTGAATTTAACCACTGTATATATATATATATATACTTTATTGCGCCATAATCTGGCATCAGCACATATGCCATCAACACAAACAACTAACTATAGGCCTATATGGGTTCCATATTGGAATATGGGTCCTATATGAACTCCGTTTGACATGATATGAGCATTCTGGCAGGGATGGCTTTTTCTCCAAGTTACATGACATTTTGACATTAAAGCGAACTATACGATACAGAGCGAGAGAGTGTCATAGAAATAGGACGGCACGCGAATCCATTAAATACGCTGCTGAAACCAACTGCTATGAGCCGCAGAGCACCAGCCTCGCAACCGGAAGCACGTGATCAAAACCTACAATTGTTTATTTTTTATTTTTCTTATAAAATCCTAAAATTATGAAACAGGAATTCGTCGGTTAAACTATTGACTTTGGTTTAGGATGCAATTTTGATACCGGGCGAAAAACCGGATTAAAAAGATTTGTACGCCCCAAGACCATTTTGTTGTAACTTTTCTGGTTTCTGCGCTTGCCACAGCCTGCGGTACTTGAAGGGTCAGCGTCCGCGCAATACAAACATAAATAAATAAGCAAGCGAGTAAGTGAGCAGTGACCATTCAGAGGTTTAAACTGAGCTGCTGTATAAAGACTTATTAGGGAGCAAACTTGAACAAACAAGGAATCTTCGGCTGCTTTGCTAGTCTCGTGCATCCGGTCAGATGTGTATATCTGTTGCGGTTGAGACTGTTTATGTTGAGCAGTTCCGTAAAATTGAATGGTTTATGAATTTAAAAAAAAAGTTTTGATTGAAATTAGTTTATGAGCAATTGAGAAAATCAACGAGTGAGAAATATAAGTATGTGAAAGTTTGGAGAAATTTCCAATCAACCCAACCAGACAAATCTGTGAGAAAGAGAAGGCGAGCACTGTAACAAATTGGCTACCATGTCCCAGTATTAGTACACATATATGTGCTGATTTATCACCTAGGTTGTTGGTTTATTTCTCATTCATCCAGTGTCAAATATCCTGAGGAAAATATAATAATAAAGAATTTGAAGTCTGCAATAAACAATTTTGTTATTGTAATTATGACAATTTCTGTAGCATCATCGGTAACAATTACTTCTAGGATGCTTTACACCTTCAACTGTCAGCTCAAATGCTAACAGTTAGGAAGTACAGTTTTAACTTTGTTCTAAAACCACGAATGCTTTTAGCCTCTGAATAGGTGCTGGAAGACTGTTTCAGGCATGTGGGCTGGCTACCCGAAAACCTGATCGCCTGTTTTAGTTATAGTTGCTGGCGCAAATAGATCAGCGGACTTTGAAGATCGCAGTCTCGACCTATTAGGGTCGTCCGATAGTGGTCTAATAATGTCTGCATGGTGCGTAGTTATTGAGACATTTGTACATCAGTAGACAAAGTTTGAATTTTACGCACCTGCCTGCTCTGAGCCACTGAAGCTGATCTTGTGTCGCGGTTGTAATATGGTCGAACTTTTTTAATCGCATAACCAGATGAGCAGCAGCATTGCTCACCGCCTGTAATGGTGTGTTAACAAGTGCTTACTTACTTTACTATGTCGTAATTTGTCGTGCTTTTTTGTAACACAGGTCATAAGAATTAGACTGTGATCTGCTGAAATGTTGACTCCTGGCGCCTACGCCCGTCCAGCTCGCGATCCTTACTGGCTCAGCCTCGAGGTCTGTCGAGAATTCATCAGAAATAAGTGCAATCGGACAGAGGATGAGTGCAAGTTTGCACATCCGCCGCCTCAGGTCGAAGTGCAGAATGGCAAGGTCACCTGTTGCTTTGACTCACTGCAGGTAGGTTTAGTAAACGTTGGAAGTTCATTGCTTTAGCACAGGGAGTATGCTATTGTTTTACCATGGAACACAGTGATGAGCTTTTGGTTTATGATTAAGACATGGGATTACTGTTGATTTACCACCTAGAACATTAGTTGGTAGAACGTTTGAGTTTTATTTCTTTGAACATTGTCAAACCGTCGGTTTACCACTTATACAATGCGATACAATACAGCTATATTTGATATTGCCCTCCTTCCGATGTTCAGAAGTGCACACATGACCATACAACAAAACATCAATGGCATTGAGCAATTTTGAGTGACGGGCACTTGCTCGTGAACCCTACACAGTAACCGCCTTGAGGGAGGGTTGAACTTTCACTCTTTGTGTTACAAGCCTATCAGCTATCTTTAACCTATTAGCTTCCTATAATCTATCTGCTACTTATAACCTATCAGCTACCTACAACCTATCAGCTATCTATAACCTATGAGCTACTATAATCTTACAGCTACCAATAACCTATGAGCTACTATAACCTGTCAGCTACCCAGGGGCGCCCGCAGGCGGACGCACTGGACGCACGTGCGTCCACCCACCAAATCAAATCCATACAAGGAATAGGCATAGCATGGATATTTTTGGTAGGCCTAAACAACAATACGGCATGATAAAGATTTGGGATGTTGTCTAAATTGAATTTTTTAATGAGTCACTCTGAGTCATTTTCAGTGTATGACTACGAGCGGTGAACACAGGACTGGTAGGATGGGAGGGACGGGAGAGATGTGCGTCCAATTTTTTTGAGCCTGCGGGCGCCCCTGCAGCTACCTATAATTTATGAGCTACTATAACCTGTCAGCTACCTATAAGCTACCATGTCCCTTTACCACCTGGACATTGCAGTGTTACTGTTTTACCATTTAGAACATTCGTAACCTTAATTTACAGCATGACACATTATAATATATATAATGAAACTTTCACGAGTTTGAATATTCTTACGCTTTTGAATTCCTGTCCAAATGATTGGTATGATGTTGTTAACTATTTCGGGGCATTAATTTATTTGCTATCAATATACCCTCTGTGCTGTTGGTTTTTCACTCAGAGCAAATGTTGCCTTGTTATCATTTTACCACCTAGAATGATCTTAGGAATTTGATTTACATGTTTCTTATTGCTTTACCCAATGACGTTGGTATCTAATGTTGTACCACTTAAAACATTTATAGGGCTATTGATTTACCACTTATAACTTGCTTTAGTTATTGGTTTACCACTTTAGGCATTGGCCTGCCATCACTTTATTGCGTAGAACATTGGAATATTAATGGTTGGCCACTTCCAATACTTATTTGCCACCTAACGAAGTAATGGTGTTTGTAGATATTGATAGTTACGACCTACACATCTGTGTTACTTTTTTTGTTCCTCTCTGAGTGTAGACTTACCACTTGAAACACTGATTTTCTTCTGTTGTTCACATACTATGCTAGCTTCTATACAGGTCATATCATGTATAAGGCGGTGAGGCTATTCATTTACCTGTGGGGTTGTTACATGTAGAGCTAGTCCTGAAGATGCTCGTGTAACATACCGTTACTCATAAGATCAGCTCCAACAATCTCATCTTTTTAAGTGGCAACTTAAAACTTTCTATTTCGCAAATTCTATGGTCATACTGTTTCCTCCTGTGGCTGTCAAGTGTCTCTCCCTCCTCCCCTTAATGATTGATCGTGCCTCTTATTCAAATATTGATGTCTTGTATAATTCAGTTACTGTTTATTCACGCTTGGGGGCCATCCATATATTACGTATGTAAAAATCCGGGGAAAATTGGACCCCTCCCTGTTCGCACGCATACTTTTTTCCACCCCCCCACCTGCGTACGTACAGTTAACGCACCTCTCCCTAAGACCAGCTGCAGAATGAGTCAGTTACACACGTCCAGGCAGCGACTGTCTGCACTTTAGGCCAGATTGAAGGTTGAGTAATCCATCGACTCACTGTTTAATAGCATTCAGAGATAAGGTGGCATACAATTGACACCTCTCCCACAGTCCTACTTCCTTTGGTAGTACCAGATAGCTGGAAAGACTGAACTTTCACTTGAAGGCCAATCAATTTGCATACATACATTATCAGTAGACCCCCCCCCCGTTCTAAAGCGTATGCAAGCACATGCATTTCAGTTACCCCCCTCCATGCATACATAATATATGGATGGCCCCTTAATCAATTTTAGTGAGACATTTTTAGAGATAAATTGATGTTGGATGTAAGCGAAGAAGTGTTTTATCAAATGATTTGGTTCTTTGGTGAATCCAACTTTAGTGTATCGCGGATTCAGCTTACCGGTTTAGTCGACCCTTTGTTTCTTCTTGTTTCAGGGGCGATGTATTCGAACTGAGCCGCCATGCAAATACTTTCATCCGCCTCCACACTTGAGAGAACAGCTGGCACATAATCGGCGTCAGGTCTCGCAGAGCTTGCCAACCTCTTCACTCGGTCCTGGAATGCAGGCTGTTCTACCTGGAGTTCTGCCTCTGGTAGGAAGCTTTCCATCGCTAATAGGAAGTCGTAATTCACTTGGATACTTTTATTTTTAACTCTGGTTGTTCTGCCTGGAGCCCTGCCTCTGGTAGGAAGCTTTCCACTCTACTAGGATATGATAAACTTGGATACTTTTATTTTTGAAACTCAAATAACAATTGGTTTTCTTTTATGCAAAATTTGTCTGTAAGAAAGTCTTATCTTATTCAGTCGCTTGAAATTTGACTGGTTGGATATTAGAATCTTCAAGTTCTGTTCTGTCATGAACTTTCATGCATTTTGGAAGATTTTACTCTAGTTGAAAGTTGATCCTGTTAAGCAACACTGTAGTACCATGGTTACCTTATTATTGTTGTTACTCATGAATTGAGCACCGCTATCTAATGACTAAGCATTATTCGATGGCACTGTATGTGTGAAGGAGTAACCGTTACAAGTTAGGCTTGAATTCGTACTCTCTGCAGTAGAAGGCGAGTGCTCTAACCAATCGGCTACCATGTCCACAACACTAGGATGCTGTTGACTTATGTGCGAGGTTGGTGGAGCCACCGTATTGATGGCGCTGGCGCAATTGTTTGTTACGGACTTTTATTGTTTCAACAGAGGCTGAAACCTGCAGATGCATTTGCATTGAACTACCAGGCTAATACTCAAAATATGAACTTATAACCTGTGTGTTTAAGTCTTTGCATTGGCTTCAAACTGAGGCTCATCCTTTAGAAAACTTTTAGCTCTGACCAACCACAATTCTTTAAATTGGTCCTTATTTCCCAGAATTATCGTTATTCAATGAGTCCATCCAATTATCTTTCTCTGGTCATACCTAAATCAAGAACTGTTCTTGGTAAACAAGCTTTGTCCATTGCCGACCTAGAATTTAGAACTTTCTCTGTCCGTTCTCACCGTTCTGCTTGCTTATGTCATTTTGTTCTCTACTTATGACTTTTTCAAATTGTTTATCCTCCCTAGGCTGCCTCTCTGTCTTAGTGGACCAATCTTCTGGATATTTTCCTGATTACGGCTTAGTTTTGGTGAGCAATCAGTTGATGCCATGTGCATTTTACACCGGCGCAATAGAAGTTACTACCGTAATTACAATTACGTTGACTGTTAAGATAGTTAGAACACAGTTACTGCCCTCCGAAAGGAGATTCCAGTAAGTGTGTCGACCGAAAGCAGAAATCTTGCATATGGAAAAGCTGCACAACGCAACCAGTTGGCTCATGTCTTAGCAATCGATGTAGACAACTGATTGCATCTATGCGGAATTGTTTGTGGGGGACATATCTTGCTGATGAGTTAATGTGCACTTCCTGGTGTTGCAATGTATTGTCACGCAACTGGAAATTTCTGTAGCCCCTATTCATAACTGTTTCTTGGTTTCAGGCGAATCCTTATTTGCTGCAGAATGTTGGGACTTTCTCGCCCTATGCTGCAGCGGGCCTCAGCGGTCAGCACGGCTACACTACGCGGCTGGAACAGGTTGGCGCCACAGGGTCATCGCCTGCTGGGGCATCTGGTGCCAGTCCACAGATGGCGTGGATGATGCAGACTGGGCCTTTTGGTACAAGGTCACAGCGCTCTGACAGAATAGAGGCCAGTCTATTATTATTATTATTATTATTATTATTATTATTATTATTATTATTATTATTATTATTATTATTATTATTATTATTACTATTTTTATTACTATTATTATTACTATTATTATTACTATTATTATTATTATTATTATTATTATTATTATTATTATTATTATTATTATTATTATTATTATTATTATTATTATTGGCCCCTCCATACCTGCGAGAGCTCTGCTGTCCCACCTCATGCTCGCAGTTTCGTTGCTCTCTCCGCTCAGCTGCGCAAGCTGAACCTATTGTTCCCCGTGCGGACAGCCATACGGAAGCGCCGTGCCTTCTCTGTGGCTGCCCCCATGACCTGGAATGGGTTCCATACCAAGCTCCGTCAAATACTGATTGGTCATTTCACCCTGTTTCTTACTGTGCTCAAAGCTGCGTTGTTCGACCGTAGTTGGGCTGGGAGTGCTCCTGAGTAGACAATCTTGAAGGGGCGCTTTATAAAACTGCTTTAATAATAATAATAATTATTGTTGTTGTTGTTGTTAGTGTTATTATTATTATTATTATTATTTGTTATTATTTTTTCATTGTCTGGAATGGGCCCTATTCGTATAGGTCTGAGATGGTGAAAGTAAGCCTAAAGGGCATCGCGTTGAAGCGCTGGATGGTAAGCACTAGGTGCTGAAACAAAAACGTCATTATTATTATTATTATGCATATATTAAGCACCACACAATCTAATGACCAAGCATCAATCGATGGCGCTGAGCAATTGTGAGTGAAGGACTTGCTCAAGGTCCCTATGCAGTGACCGTTTCTAACCTATTGAAATTAGACGTGCTCCAACGTCTTATAATTCTTGATGATAGTCCCACTTGAAGCAACCGTTGTCTGAATCTTTGTGCATGTAAGTAAGTATTCGTTTATTACAAATAGTAGTTTGACACACCGCAAACCATTACAATCAAAATCAAGAAGCATGTTAAAGCGACGATACAACAATGAAACTGTATACAAATCTATTAATATAAATCATTTAGAACATTAAACATGACCCTAAAAAGAAAAAGAATCTTTCTTAAGAGAAACAGGTGTATAGAAGCAATTATGCATCTGATGCCGTATCTGTTGTGGTTATGCTGCTGTAAATGTCTCCCGAATAGTTAGACAGAATTGATGATTAAATTAGTTTTCTAATCTAGGTTATACTCTTTCCTCTTTACAGTTTGCAGAATCTACCAACTTGTTTTCCGTATTCCTCTCTCATAATTTCTTCTCTGTTGCAGAGGCTTTACAATTTCTCGAAAATAACTAAGACCTCTTTAGTTTCCAGTTAATTGTAATTATAACTTCTCTTGCACCGGTTTCTAATGCACTTGGCATCAACTGATGGCAAACTGAAGCCATGCTGCAATTGGAAATTATCCAGAAGTCTGTTTTCTCCACATTGGGGAGGGGGATATATGAATAGTAACGCTCTGGTCTGAAGAGCATTAGATCTTGAAAAGTCGCAGTTTGATACCCATATGCCCTCTAGGTCGACTCAACCTTCCACTCCCTAAGAGGCAGCAGTAAAGTGAGCAGGCGCCTTACAGGCTGCCAAGAGTGTGTTAATTAAGATCTTGATAATTGTACCATCATGTTTCAATTGTTTCAATGTAACTTACTGCGTTTTGTCAGCGACCTTGTGTAGTGGATAAACGGTTTCTCATTGTTTCTGTAGGTCTGTCGTGAGTTCCAGCGCGGCATCTGCTCCCGCAGTCCGAACGAATGTCGCTACGCTCACCCGCCGGAGAACATCACGACGGACGCCGAGAACCACGTGACGGTCTGCATGGACTTCCTGAAGGGTCGGTGCACCCGCGAGATGTGTCGCTACTTCCATCCACCTCCGCATCTGCAGAGCCAGATCAAGTCGCAGCACAGGACCAGCGCCAGCCACGCAATGGTCAGTTGGGGTCCACACAATCGTTGGTTGGGGTTCGAGAATGGTCAGTTGGGGTCCAAGAATGGTCAATTTGGGTCCTCACCATGTCTCTCACCAGCCATGTTTACAGCATTTGTAAGTCATCGTATATGTTCATTCGTAATATACACAGAATTAGGCGTTATGTGCCCATGTCTGCAAGGTTATCTCTGGCAAATGCATTGGTTTCCAGTCGCTTAGATTACTGTAATTCGCTTCTTACTGGTTAAGAAGTGCAAACATCCTGAAGGCAAACATCCTGAAGCTGCAGAGAGTGCAGAACTCTTTGGCTAGAGCCATAACTAAGACATCAAAATATGAACTTGTTTTCCATATGCTTAAATCCTTGCATTGGCTTCCTGTTCTGCAAAGAATTACTTTCAAATTTTGAGTTTGAATTCTGGCCACAATACTTAAAATCAGTTCTTACTCCCCAGACTTATCATTTTTCAACAAGGTCATCTGATTATCTTTGTCTGGTCATACTTAAATCCAGAACTGTTCTTGGTGAACGAGCTTTTTCGGTTGCTGGACCTACATTTTGGAACTCTGTCCCTGTGTCTGTGTGCTCTGCTAAGTCACTTGTGCCATTTCGTTGCATTGGAGTTGGCTGAAACACTCACTGACTGATTGTAGGATCCGGCGAGTCTTCCTACGAGCAGTGCGCTGCCGACGTGGCAGATGCTGTCCAACATCCAGCCGTCGTTTCCCCAGCAACCGCAGCAGCAACCGCCAAGCGCCATCGCTGTCAGCTCCTACCAGCAGCTGGCAGCATTGGCTGTACTGCAACAGCAACAACAACAACAGCAACAACAGCAACAGCAACAGCAGTTGTTTCAAAGTGAGCAACGATGTTGCCTGTGTTATTCTTCTTGATTGATTACGTGGGTTATCTGTAAATCACCAACAACAGTCAATTATAGGCAATCGAAACATTGATACTATTATTATGACTTTTATTTTTACTTTTTATTTTTACCTGAGGTAAGTGTAATCCCTCAGGAGTAAAAATTATGCTAGGAGCTGTTATGGGCAGCTGGAAAATCAGTCCTCATCCTCCACAGCATCAGTGAATCTGCCTCGGAATGCTCTGGCATTATAGCGCTGGATACAGATGGAAAGGCTCTGGAAGAGAAAACTGACTACGCAACTCTGCAGAAATGGTCGAAGGCGCTAACCAACCTCGTGGATGAATTCAACCCTGGCAGGGTTATTGTTATTATTTCAAACATTTTTAACGCGCACAAAGTTGCAAGTTAGTCGAGTCGCTAGGATCGAGGATATTGGTCAGCAGGACAAACCTAAAAGGTCATTAGAACGCTGGTGTCGGGAGTGCCTCTGAGTAGTTCCCTTGAAGGGGCGCTATATAAATTCTCGTATGAATGAATGGATGAATTAGATCTGGTACTATTGATTGCTTTACAGGAGGCATCTCATTTTTTTCTTGTTATAATAATCTTATAATAATAATAATAATAATCTTTGTTTATTTTTTCAAACTGACAAGTATGCAGTAAAATTACATGATATAGTAGTAACAGATGATAACAGTTTAACAGGAGTCGAATGTTACTGTATGGCAGCCATGCAAGGTGCCCATCTGTCCTACGACTCATTTTACAATCACCACCTAGCGAATGAAGGCTGAGTCAACCTTATGGAGCTAGCGGGTATCGAACCCGCGTCCTTCTGATCTTCGTGCCAGCGTGTTACCATTCAACCAATTCCCCGCACCGTTATTGTCTATAATTTATTTTTTTTGTTACCCTTATTTCGTTTATTGAAACCAGTTCTCACATCTTAAGAACAGTATACAACATCTGTGCCATTGGTTAGAAGAGGCAGATCCGAGAGCACAATAGTCCCGAATAATGGAGCTGCCTATAACTTAATTCTGTTGGACAATTGAACAAATTAACATTGTCTAACTTTTCTGTTGCACGTATAAAATGATTCATACAATGAAATGACATTGGAAGCATTAATTGCACTTTGTTATGGAAAATATTCAAAAAACACTGCATGTATAAGGGAGACCAAACCTGATGCATTGTGAAACTGTTGAAAATGACGTCATGAGTTCTGTTATTAGAAACTAAGTAACCCTGTTAGCGGAATGCCTACTAATACTTTCTTAAGAGTGACTGTAATATTGATTGCTATTGATAGTTCCAATGAAACTGATTGACTGGAAAAACTAAAGCGCAACATTTATAAGCAAAAGCACTTGTTAAACTCTGACACAATCTTGACGAGCGAATGTGTTGTTTGATCATAGATCTTTCGCTTACTGGTCCTCCGCACTTTCCTCCGTCGGATGTGCCGAGGTTCTAGGACCGACTGACTAAATAACAACTCAACGAACAACTAAACATGGCTGTGATGGTGAGATTTATTCAGCAATTGCGATTCTTCCTAAGAAAACCATCTTAGAGTTGGAGCAAGTTAAGTTAATTTACGAGAAAATTGCTTGCATTTGTGTATGTATGTTTGTATGTGTGTATATGTATGTGTGTGTATGTATGTGTGTGTATATGTATGTTTGTGTGTGTGTATATGATTGTATGTATGTTTGTATGTATGTGTGTATATCTGTATATGTTTTTATTATAGCCTCGTGTAATCTGCAATGTAGTACGCAGTTGCTGCCTGTAATCAGTGCGTAATCCTCTGTGTAATAATACGCTTTGCTTTGGCCAGTACATAATAATTGGTGTTGTTTTTTTAGACGGCTTGCGTTTGAAGCATTGTTGCATTTATTGGTTTATAAACGTTTATATGTATGTATGTGTGTACCAGTATGTATGCATGTATGTTTGTATGTATATAATATGTATGTGTGTATGTATGTGTCTGTATGTATGTATGTTTGTATGTATGTATTTATGTATGTATGTAAGCATGTATGTATGTATGTGTATGTGTATGTATGTATGTATGTATGTATGTAGGTAGGTAGGTATGTATGTATGTATGTATGTATGTATGTATGTATGTATGTACCAGTATGTATGAATGTATGTTTGTATGTATGTAATATGTATATGTGTATGTATGTATGTATGTATGTATTTATGTATGTACATATGTATGTATGTATGAGCAGTGCTCGAAATGGACCGGAACGCCGTTCCGGTTCGTCAGCGTTCCGTTCCGGTTCGTCAAATGAATTATTGTGGAAAATACTATGAAATTAACGTGAATGCTCCCATATCTTTGACTAGCGTTCCGTTTCGTAAAATTTTCCATTTCGAGCACTGTGTATGAGGACAAGTAATATAGCCCGTTTTAAGTACCTCACAAAGGCACTGGAAGACTCATCAATTATTGACAATGTTTCACATTCATTTTCTTATCAATTATTAATTACTCTTATCAAAATGTTATTATTACTGTCATTCATTTCAACAGAAGCTGCTACTGTAGTTTTTGTTTTGGGGATCATTTCTACTGTTGATAATTTACTGGTAATATTTACTGAAAGTAATATGTAATTGTTATTTATATAGCACCACTTCATGCGCAAACTAATCAGAGGCACAAGAACAGAGCACAAGAAGTCACCAGTGGTGGACCCACACATACACTTAGAACCCAACCAACATTTATATAGCGCCGCTCAAAACGCAAAACAAGTCTGCACTTGCCCATACGATATTAAATGTTATTCAGAACTTAGAATACTACATTGGTTAGTGTGATGAACTCCGGTTGTATTAAGTGGTTGTTGAACCCTGAGTGAACATTTAGGCCCTTGCACATGGAAATAGGCGCTTAAGACTAGTCTTGCGATGTTTATGTTTTACTTTGACCAATAGCTGATTGGAACAGGCAGTCCACTGGAAGTGTGGTGCTGAGGGACGCTTGGGAAGGAATGAGGTTGATCAAGGTAGTCAGTGTTTACCCCTTGTGGAGCTAGGTGGTTCGAGGCTCAGCTCTCAATGGACAGAGAACGGAAGTCGGTTGTTCTGTCATGATAGTTGACTTTTATTATGTGTTTGTTGATGTAACTAAGTTGAGCGTTTTGTTGGAATAAAACTTTAAAACGTTGAAGTGTATTGTCGGTCAAGATACAAAGTTTTATTGTTTATCCTCCATAGGCTGCCTCTTTGTCTTAGTGAACAAATCTTCTAGATATTGTCCTGATTATAGCTTGGTTTTGGTGAGCCATCAGTTCTAACTTCATAGATAATGCAAACTAGTGGAGTTACTAATGATTATTACTTTAGGTGAATCAACCTAATGATTGTTTTCTTTTGTTTTTGGTAGCTTTTGCCGCCTGTTGCTACACGAGACGAGGGAAGGAACTGCCGTACATATCAGACGGTGGCGTTCCCATGCATCGGCTGCGCCCGTGATATTAATAGTTTGGCGTAGCGAAATGTAAAATGTATAGGGTTTTTGGCGTTACCATTAACAAGTTAGTAGTCGGCTTATGCTCGTTAAGTTTCTTATTTTGCCCTTGGTTGTAAATTCGAATTGTTATGCAAGCTTTTTTCTAAGACTGCGCCGGATTGTTTTCTGCGAGTGTTATTGCTACTGTTGGTTTTGTTCTATTTTTCTAAGCTGTTTCCTTTGTGTGCCAGGCCTTTTCAATTTCGTCGCTTTGTCTGTTGCCCTTTCTCTGTGAGCTGTCCGTAAATGTGTGAACTTAGGACGGTCGATAGAGCTCTGTTTCTGCCTGTGTTCCAAGCTGGCTTATATGCACAATTTTTTAGGCTGCTTTCCCCCGAGTACTGACTTCGACATCGAAAGCATTATAGCTCTGCTTCTTTACTTCTGATTAAGTTGATCTTAGCCAGTTATGGTTTATTTTCTATTAAGACTTGGAGATTTGCCTATGTTCAGTGATTTCTTTGAATATCTTTTTAGAAATTTTGTAGTGCAGATAAAATTACCCGGCTTTCATTGAAACTAAGTGCAATTTGTCATTTGCAGCTGCTGCAAAGCCGCTAGTTATATCATTTTGATTGCCAACAATTTTTGCAAAGTTTAAAAAAAATCCTGGATAAAACTACCAGGCTTTCCATGAAACTAAACAAAGTTTCTTATTAACAGCTGCTGTAAAGTTACTCATTAATTTCATTTTGATTGCCAACAATTTTTTCCAAGTTTAAACAAAAATCCTGGATAAAACTACTGGGCTTTCCATGAAGTTAAGGACATTTTCTTATTAACAGCTGCCATAAATTGACTCATTAATTTCATTTTGATTGCCAGCAATTTTTACAAGTTTAAACAAAGTCCTGGATAAAACTTCCGGGCTTTCCGTGAAACTAAACGAAGTTTCTTATTAACAGCTGCCATAAAGTTACTCGTTAATTTCATTTTGATTGCCAATAATATTTTGTAAGTTTAAGCAAAAAGTCCAGTTTTTCTGCCACTACTGTTCAGGTCTTGAGACTCGGATATGAATGTTATTATTTTCTCAAAATTAACAAAATGCTGTCAGTCAAATGTTTGCTGTTGAGAACAACTAATTTTCTATAATCAAACTGATACAGATTATTACAAAAGTTTATTAGATACTGTAAATTTTCTAAACTGAGACAAAATCACAATTTCATAGTTACAGGAAAATAACTCCTCTTTCTGAGACGTTATGTTGAGGATCTTTTAGTATTTTGCTAAGAAGGTTAGAGACAGTTTTGTAGTGATATAAAGATGATTTAAATAAAAACAAGATTAACAAACTTGTACCCCAGACACACAGAAACTAAAAAGAATTTGGCAATTTATGCATAGAAAATTTACATGTTATGAAGTGAAATCGCAAAATGTATGATCACATTGTAATCCTTTCCTCCCGTGGCTTTTTATTCTTTACTTTTCTAATTTAATTGGCTTGGTAGAGTAAGCATTTACTTGGCTATGAGTGATCTAAATAATGTAATAAATCAATGATCATGGCCAGGAACTGTACAAACGCTCGTGAAAAAAGCCGGTGCCCTGCGCTTAGCATTAAAGTGGCGCTTTTAATTTGGAGTTTGCGATTCATAATGTTACCAGTAACGTTGAGGGTAAAGAGCTTTAGCTGTTTGAAGCAGAATTAAACTATCTTGTTGGAACACCAGCTGATTTTCATGCTCTTGTACATATGAACAATGAAGCAATGATTGTGAATAATTTGCCCAGTGACTAGAGGCATTATTTGTTGCTATGGTCACCAGAGGCATTGTTTCTTGCCATAGTAACGCAGGCCATTTCTGCCTATTGTCCGAACAAAAGGCGTTACGAGTTGCAATAGCTCTTGCTTTGGGCATTACCACGACCTCGTGGAACCGACAGCCGTGGCCTCACGTTGACCTTTAACCTTTGACCCTTGTTGTTGTTTGCTGTGAATCTCTGTTTTGTAGTTGGCTGCGTTTCTTTGTTATTGTCTGTATTGCACTTTTGTCTTTGGGGGCTTGGCTGATGTAACGTCGATCGCTTATGCTTGGTTCCGGATCGGGATTTTACAGAGTGCTGTTAGAGCAACTTCTCGCTAATTCGATCTCTCAAATGCTGCACTCTCCACGATTTGGATCAAGTGCAAATTGTTTATGAATGACTTTGATCTGTCTATGGATGATCCAAACTGCAACGTTACAAATGGCATAGATTATATGATCGTTTATGGAGGTGTTAGTTTGCAAAGATTGTTCTGATTATGTTGGAGTTGGTTTTTGTTTGACGTTGTATTGTATTTTTTTGCCTGGAACATGGCCATTAAATAAGCATCATGAGTAGAAGTGATCATATAAGTACAGTTGTAATCAGTATGGTCACACACGATCAGGATCGTAGTTTACTTGATCATGATGAGTATGTAAGATTTGCAGTTGTGGGTGTGGTGATTAACCTCATAGCGAATGCCGCAAAATTGACTACATCAGCTGTTAACGTGATTGCTTTCACGATCGTGTTCTTAGTCGAGTCTACTTAATTGTGAGGTTACATAGCATGATCAAAGTCGATCATGATGATTCAGAATTTACTTGTGCGTGTGGATCTTGTTTATGTGACGTAGAATGTTAGAGTGTTGATAACTGTGATATGTTGGTTCCTTGTTGTGTTAAAGATCATCAACGTGATCATTTCTTACAGAGTTTCTTCTTTAATATTCTTGTATTTTGCCAGACACAACCAAAGTGTTTTTAAGTGACCTCACATTTGAACATTCTTCAATCTGTTGGCCTAGTTAACAGCATATCTCAGCTCTGCTTAAAGATGCATTATTTCGTGTGCATATTTTCAAATGGACACTGTAGCCAATGGTTACTGCGCTCGCGTTGTAACGTGGAGAGTACGGGTTCGAGCCTTCTCCCCGTGGAGGGACATTGAGCAAGTCCTTCACTCGCAATTGCTTAGTGCCATTGACTGATGCTTGGTCATTAGATAGTGGCTCTTAATAAGTGTGTAATAATAATAATGATAATAATAATTATAATAATAATTATAGATGTTACTGTGGTGGCGTTTCCCTCAGCCGAGGCGCATCACCCTTCCAGCTCTACGTCCCGGTGAATCAAGTGCAAGTGGAGATTTGTTGCTCCTTGGGAAAAGATTTTTGGGGTTTTGTCATATCTGTGATTCAGCAGTAACATCCATTTACTCTAGAAATAACTTCTTGTGGGACACAGTAACCAATTGGTTAGAGCGCTCGCCTTGTAGCGTGGAGAGTACGGGTTCGATCCTCCTTCCCTGAGACGGTTACTGTGTAGGGACCTTGAGCAAGTCCTTCACTCACAATTAATCTGCACGTTCGATTGATGCTTGGTTATTAGAAAGTGGTGCCTAATAAATGCATAACAATATTACTAGTAATAAAAATTGTAATAATGACAATTATAATAAAAATTAAGAAGAAGCTTTACCATATTCAGTTTGTTATGGCTACCTTATCTGTGTTTGGTTTGTGGCCCTCGCTTTGTCAGCTCCCTGGCTTTTGTAAACAGCTGATTTTTCTGTTGCTTGTCTAAGTTGTTGAAGTTTGGATCGTAGTTTTTGTTTTTTCGATGGGCGTTGAAACGATTGTAGATGAGAGCACAGGTCACTAGGTTAGATGATGTAGCTCATGTGATCTTAATCATGTGTAATTCAGATCTTAATCATGTGTGATTCAGAGCTTAATCGTGTGTGATTCAGATCTTAATCGTGTGTGAATCAGATCTTAATCGTGTGTGATTCCGATGACCGATGGAAAATGTGTTCAGCAAATTGCGTGCTATAGCAAGGTTTAGTTTTGTCACTTCTGTGTTAAGATATTAGTGGTTAAAGTGGGATTGCATCTGGGAGGATTCTGGGAGGATTCAACCCATCACATTTGTCAAAAAACCCTCTTCTGTAAATGATCACATGTTGCATGCAACATGTGTTGACATGTGACCAAATCATACAATAACGAAACAAGGGCTAATGCTATCAAGTGAATGACTCCTTCCTACACCAGTTGTATGCCATACACTCAAGTGGTAGAACCACTTCCAACTCACTTTAACCACTAGATAAGATGTAATGATTTCGAATTCAACCTGTGATCGCAGTGACACTTGAGTTAGGAAACGATGACGCGTCCGCAGATGGTAGTAGATTTGATAGTAGCTGCTAAACTCTAAACATCTTAATGTGGCCAGTGCGTGCGATCGTCAACGCTCTACGCTGATATAAACAAAGTCGATTGTAGAAGTGGCATTGCAGTTGTCGTCGGATTCCGATCTGATGGTTAGGATGGAGTTTGTGATTTGCGATGGATTTCATTCTGCTGTCTGCGCTTAGCGACTCTCTGTGATGGATTTGATTGTGATATTGGAAGTTAACGGATTAGGAATGGCTGGGCTGTCGTGGCGGCGATCGTGGTAAACTTTGACAATCTGGTAGCATTTCTCTTCGATCGTTTTTTGTTGTTGTAATCGAAGAGCCTTGTGGTGCAACCGACCGGAGGGGCGCGTGCGTCTCCGGTCGATTTTAAACATCTGTTCTTTTTCGGCGTTTTTATTATAGCCTCGTGTAATCTGCAATGTAGTACGTAGTTGCTGCCTGTAATCAGTGCGTAATCCGCTGTGTAATAATACGCTTTGCTTTGGCCAGTACGTAATAATTGGTGTTGTTTTTTTAGACGGCTTGCGTTTGAAGCATTGTTGCATTTTTTGGTTTATAAACGAACGTTGGTAGAGATATCGATGACGATGAGGATGACGGTGAAGATGGTGAACTGTGGTAAAGAGAAATGTATTCTGTACGTAACTTCATTTAGTGACATGTGATAACTGATTAGTCAGTAGTCGATGATTAGTTCTATTTACGAGTAAAGTTGGATGTAGTTATGCTAGTTAGGCGCTTTTTTATTTTTCTGTCAGCCTTCTTTTAACCATTTTCCTTTGAAATTTAGAGCAGACGAAAGTACTGTGTAGTAAACTGAGGAAATCGAGTGAGCCAAAATGCTCTCTGGCATCTATTGTCTTTCATAATAAACGAACGCGCTGTGTTCCTGGTGTTCGGGGAAACGCACGTGAGCAGACGCCTCTGTACTCTGCCAGCATTTCCATGTGCATCAGTGGGACCAATATGGGCTCTTTACGGGGAACATGGGTCCTGTATTGGCTCCATATGGGCATGATGGTATGGTGGAAACCCATCAGAAGCATAAGCCCAAAGTTTTATGGAGATTTTTGGTTAACACAACCACGATAATCGAACAAAAGGATACCTTTTACAACCCCAACTTACATGTATGTTGATACCGACTTACTAATCCCAGAATTGTGGAGGGCTGACATGGCATTGCTCATCCAACTGGACCAGCAGAGTACACACTCTACCTAACACCACAACAACATTGGCTTCTGCTTTAACTAGACAATAATTTGTGAATTTTTGCATTCTGTCCACTCTGTTTTGAACAATTTAAATTTGTTATTTATTAAAAGTTATCAAAAGCAAGGCAGTGGCATAACTTCGGATTTCAGACCTGTGAGGTCATACGATTACGATCCTCAAGGGCCTGAGGATTACTCAGATGGTCGCTGGGCCCAAACAACAGATGTTGGTGGCCTCTGGATAGACCAGTTTGCCCGTTCATTATGTCTTTCTGTAAGGTACATCAGTTTCTGTTACGATGGAAGATTTATGGTCATCGAAGACCATTCTGCTATATAAATAGTGAGTTGCATTACACTATAATAGGTTTAATCAGGAGTGTCAAAGTTAGAGTGTGAAGCCCCCCAGTGAAGAGGAATGAAGTATCCACAGTTTTGGGTATAGGGAGCATTTTAAACCTTGTAAACATTTTTTATTGAAAGTTGGACAGTTAAAGGGTAATTAGCCTACTCAGCTATAATTAGTATGCTGATCTTACACTGTCGATGGGAAGAAGAGACGGCGAGGGAGAGGACTGGCCAGCCACCCTCCTATGACGTTAAACTTCATACCTATGGCTGCTCGGGGCTAGCTTAAGGGACTATTCTTCTTTTCTAGTGCACAAGCCATAGGTAGTTGCCTTAGGGGTTTAGACTAACCCCCGTTTGAACTTTTCGATCGAGACTGGGTGGTTTAGTTTTAAACAACGATTTTAGAGGACATCTTTTAAAATTTCTGTTGAAAATTCGACTTCAAATGTAATTGTGCTTAAACAACTTAAGATTAAAATCAGTACCCAGCTTGAACATTCTGTCTGTTCTAGGGAGTTGGACTTTGTGATGATTGAGCATTTCTAGGTGATCTACTGAACTTTTGCACATGGAATTGAAAGTTTGGTTGAATACACGGCTGTAGACAGGTAACATTAGCTGCTGTGAGCTTAAACAAGCCAAATAAAACTTAGAACTTCTTTGCTAGTCTACCATCAACTACTTAAAACTGTGCTCACAGATTTATATAGCAGCTTTTAGAGAGACTCACAGAGGCACTATACAGTATAAATCTGCTTAGAACTTCACTGACAGCCATTGAAGCTCGTTGGCTTACGCTGAGCCACATAGCTGGCTACCAATGGTTCTGTGCAGGACCACTCTCAGTGCAATGAGTGTGGATATCGGAGTTTTCCTTAACATCACCAGTTTCTGATGCCAGCCATTGACGGCGATGGGTACGAGTAAATGATCTTAATTGTCCTCGGTCATCTGTGAAGTCCAGTGCTTGCCTTGTCTTTAGCCTGAGTCTTTGTTTATTTTGTCTATCCAATGCAGTTTTGGTCTGAATTTGTTTCTCTTGCCTTCAAATCTTGCATGTAGGGCAGAGTTTCCCAAACTGTGGGTCGCGACCCAAAAGTGGGTCGCGAAGCTTTGGCAAGTGGGTCGCCAAATTTATCCGAGAAACATTTATTTTTTGCAGCAACGACATTTGGCTATGATTGGGCTATAACTAGCTGGATTGCAATGAATTGTAAACTGTTTTTACCTAAATTTCCTTTTAATGCTTTAAATTTCTAAGTGCTGTACGTAAATCCACACATTTCGATACCAATTTACGAAGCAAATTTTAGTACACAATGCTTAATTTTACACAATGGTTACACAATGGGTACAGAGGCTGCCAAGATATTCACAAGTGGGTCGCGACCCAGAAAAGTTTTGGAACCGCTGATGTAGGGCATTAACTGTTTGGGATTCGATCAGCTGACATTCCTTTCAACATGGCTAAATTATCTGGAGTCTTCACTGGGCGACTTTGTCATTCAGAATTCTTTGTATGCATAAGTCTTATACCATCATTTCTAATGTAAGCTGTAGTCTTGAAATTCCTGCAATTTTCTTGTTTCTGTTGTGATAATTGATTGTCTTCTTATTTTGCTTTTGCATTGTCTGGCATTCTGATTCTCATGGGAAAACGAATTTTATCATCGGCTCGTATATTCTGGTCTTTAGTTTTCTTCGTTATTTCTCTGCTCCTCCATATTGTGTTCGTTATTCCAAATGCTTGTGAGGTGCGTCCAATTCTCCTTTGTGTGTCTTCTTCTTTGTATGTCTCTTTTATAGCAATCTGAGGTTATTTTATTATTAAATACTGCGAAGGAGAGAATTTATCTACTCGTTCAATAGTTTTGTCTTGGATGAGTAACTTGTGTCTCTGGCTTTTTCAATAACCAATGTTTTAGTTTTCTGTGTGTTAATCACTTGGCCAGATCTGCTGGTTTTGCTTATCTGGGTTGTAATGTCCTGCAGTTCTGTTCTGCATCGAATGAGGAAACCAACATTGTCAGCAAATAAGACTGACTACCAGACCTACAATTAGTTTGACCTCTGCTTTCAGTGTTGCTTAGGCTGAGCGTCATTGTCTATCATGTCAAACTAATATGGTGATAAGATTCATCTGTGTACTTCCGTTTTCATCTGAGAGTATTCTGTCATATTTTGTCTCCTCTGATTGCATTTGAAGATATTCTAGATATATGCCCCATTTCTTGCACTACTGGTGTAGCAAATATAATCTGTAGGTTCTCCGGCCTGAATGTCTTATACTAGTGATATTACTCGTAAAATTTTCATTATAATAATGCTCTCTATCTCGTACTAGCTTGACATCTTAAAAATGCATTCATACTGGCAGAGAAGCTGAGCTATCTTGAATTGATATAGCGCAGGTGTTTAGCTGGCCTCCGTGACGTTTTTCCTCTGGCGTCGAAAAATTCTGCGGTTTAAATTTGTAAATACATTACGTTTAGCCTTACGACGAGTAACTTAAATTAACTATAGCGCTATACAAAAAGTGCCCAGCATTAGAAGGGAACCAGCGTAATAGGTCGCCATGTTTGTTTCTGTTGGAGACGTCAACAAACTTCAGCAATTCGTGAAAACAAGATATATTTTGCAAAACTTTTAACTAAACTGCAGTTTATTTAGATACTTTAAGCAATCCTGGTATGAAATAATGTAGGGATCTAGTTTAGAACAATATACAAAATAAAAAGAACTCGGTAGCGAAGATTTTTTCCAGCGGAGAATCAATATTGCACTCTCGTTCGAGACTGCACAGTGCAGTATTAATTTTCATTTGGAAATGGAGCAACGTCGAAACGGCGTAGGTCGAGGGTTCGACAGGAATATATCTCCACAAGTGACAGCCAGTCGCCGACTTCCACCACAGCCGGTCTCCTCGCCTTTAACCTCCGACGAGTGAGTGTAAATATTTGAAGGTATAAACGAAACCCCAAGTAAAATAATGTAATGCTATTTAATGTAAAGTAGGCAACTTATTCAGCGCGGCTTAACAGTAATGCAACTTCAGAAGTGCTTTGCAAGTCAAGATAACTTACGACACTGATTAACTTTACATTCCAGGGAATTGACATTTGTACAAGATCTAATTTTTTACAGACGCACAAAATCAGTTGTAAGCTTGACTTATTATAGCATTCGTTAAATAAAGCTTGTCTAAGAAGGAAACCTTGAAACTGGCTCTTCATCCATTTTACCGTACAATACCCTAACCTTGGAAGTAAGCTTTCAAGTTGGTAAGGATGTGAAAAGGTCATAAACTTTCCACCTTTTGAGACTCAACCATCCCCTCTCAACTCCTTGATCCAGCAATGACAAACTTTACAGTTACACACTAGGGTCATACTGTGTAGTAATGTGTATGGTGGTGGAATTCAAGCAATTGCTTACATAACATAACATTACAAGGGATTTAAATGGTTCAAAAGATGCATAGTCTGTGTTAGAACCATTGCAAGTTAACCTGTAATGCTTAATAACCCATCCTTCCAAACCTCCTTTTGAAAGCTGCGATAATGTCCACTGAGACAGTACTAGCATCCAAACCATTCCACAAGTCCACAACTCTTGCACTGAAGAATTTCTGTCCTAATGTTCCTTTCAGCTTCTTAACGCTTTAACAATGAGCATGTACTAAAATGTATGGAAAGCTAATCCCTTTTGTCGTTAAAGGGTACGATAATTTATACCTGTTTTCTCAAGTTGCCTTCTTTGGTTCTAATTCAAGAACCTCTCCCACTGCATTGCCTCATTTTGAGTGATATTCTTGTAGGGTTCGATTAGATCTCTTCTGCTCGTGCTTCTCTCCAATGTTGTCAGCCCACATCTTTTCATTCTGTGGTGATACAGTTGTTTCCGTCCACTCATACATATAAATACACCCTTCAATTCATCAACACTTATGTGGTCGAGTGACCTTGAACATGAACTGTCAGCTCTGTATGGCAGCAGTTCCCAAACTTCTCTGGGTCGCGGCCCACTTTGAATACCTTGGCAGTCGCGGTACCCAATGAGTAAAATTAAGCATTGTGTACTAAAATTCCCGTCGTAAATTGGTATCGAAATATGCGGATTTACGTACAGCACTTAGAAATTTAAAGCATTTAAAGGAAACTTAGGTAAACACAGTTTACAATTTATGGCAATCCAGCTAGTTATAGCCCAATCGTAACCAAATTTTGTTGCTGCAAAAAATAAATGTTTCTTGAAACAATTTGGTGACCCACTTGCCAGAGCTCTGCGACCCACTTTTGGGTTGTCTGAGCTAATGATTTCATCTAACCTAGTTATCTGCTTACTTATAAACTTTGTGTTCTAAATGAGCATTTAGATTTTGGACTAACACAGGCAGTGCTTTTCTGAGATACTCATTAAGTGTCTCAATCAGGAATTAGCTAACGAACCCATGGCATTTCATATAATCAATAATAATTAATCAATAATCAATAACCTTTATTGGTACTCATGACAACTTTTAACAATTGACAAGAAATCGTTAACATCGGCTAAATGGATAGCTTATACAGTGTATCATTGCTAGACTGATTAATGAACTAAAAGTACAATTTAATTTGTTGGTGTTAAGCATATATTTTTATATTTAAGTATTAGTACACTCACTTGTTTATCACAAGGTTACTTATGCACATATTGTTGTCTTCAATACCAAAGGGTAACCCTAAAGGGATGGAAGTCCCGCTAAACTAGGGATATCCTACTAGTTAAATTATTAATTGAACCGAAGGCAGCTAAGTGATCCATTGTCTGTTACAGTATCTGTTAAGAAATGTAATTGATTGATTTCAGTACTTAGGTCTTAACTACTCTTAACTATGAATTATAACAGAAATAACAAAAAATAAAATAAACCAAAGAGAAGCCTACTAAAGCAGGCTTCAAGGTGTCCTAACTGACGGGGTACTAGTATTGATTGTTGATGTTTTATGTGTACCAATGTGTATTTGTAATTTTAAAGCTTTAATTCTCCGTGGAATTTGAGTAAGTTTAATTGATTAGTTGTGATGTTGTTTTCACTTTCGTCTGTCTTGTACTTTTTATAAACACTGCTGTGTTTTTTTTATCAGTTATCATTTATCATCTATCATTCATCATCAGTCATGAGTGGTGCATGATAGTGTATTAGTTAGCATGCTGGACTTCAACCGAGATGTCGGGGGTTCAAATCGCACAGTGCAGAAATTTGTGTTGAGATTTCTTTAACACCTACAGTGCCTCCTAGCCAACTCGGCTATAATGAGTACACTGACGTTACACTGTTGGTGGGAAGATGAGATGGTGAGGGAAAGGCCTGGCCACCTACCCTCATATGCTGAGGCTAAGTAAATGAAGTCGCTAGCCCTTCATATCCATGGCTGCCTCTCGGTCCAGCTGAAGTGACTGCTCTTCGTCTTCAGTCATCACTACTAATGAGGCAGCTCTCCTGCATGTCAGCCACCAGTTGTTTCTTTGCAGTTCAGCTGATCAGCTACCATGTCCAGATACATGTGTACATCATCAGTGGTCTCCATTAGACACCTTAAGCATCATTTGTCTGCTGTTGTGACATTGCACTTGTTTTTTGTAGAAGCACGTGTGAGCCATCTATCGCATACATTGTTGTTTACATACATGTTCACTTTGAATTTCCTTTGAATTTACTTTGAATTTCTGTTATTGCTTGATCCAAATTATTGAAATATTTGTATACCATGTTGTCTTAAGGCCAGTGCATTTGGTCATGAGATGGTAATTCACTGCTTTAAGTAATGTTATTATGAGAGGTGAATTGCAGTAGTCGAGACAGTTAGAAACCAAGCTATTGGTTATTCTTGAAACCAAAACAGATGGCGGTGAGTGAGATATGATTCTACGAATACTCCATATGTGAAAGTGATCTGATTTTTGTTTATACGTCACAAACATTGTCAGAAAATGACTTAATGGAACCAGACAGCAAACTATCCTGCGGTCTAACTCATCCTTTTCTAACCTATCTCTTCTTGTGTTTGACTGTCCTATTCTTTCCTATTGTATTTTGTTTTGTCCTTTCTGATTGCTTCTTACCACGTCCTATTGATATTTAGTTTCTCTGGTTTCCTGTGCTACCAGATGCCTTCCTTTATCATATCCTATCCTAATCTTCATCCCATCCTTCTCTTTCTTTTCGGTACTGGGACATGGTAGCCTACTGATTAGAATGCTCAAGTGGTAACTTGGAGAGTACGGGTTTGAGACAGTTGCAGTTTAGGGATCTTGAGCAATAATTGCTCAGCGCTATCATTTGATACTTGGTCATTAGATAGTGGCATTTAATCGACGTATGATAATAATTATAGTAATAAAAAAAGATCTGATTGGCAAGTTCCTGTGCTGGCTTCTGATGATCGAGTGATTGTTGTATTAAAATAAACAGTGGAGTGAATAATCTTGAAGGTGACGCTGGCTATTTGTTTCAGAATGGTTATCATCCGCAGCGTCCAATGCATTGAATCTGCTTGGCTGTCCTACAGAAATCAACGCATCTTTCGACTTCTTAAACATGCCATAAGAGCAGCGGTAAATAAGTCCGATTGCTTCATTTCTTTTGCTAAGGCTCAACTTCTGCACAACCTCCTAGTAACCATTTATGGAACTGTCTCCCTATACCTGCTCGTTTTGGCCAGTCGCTTATGTCATTTCGTTCTCAACATATGATTTGCTCCCTCCGATACGATCTTCCGGGTACTCTCTTTGACCTCGCTGGCATGATCGTGAGATACCACGATGTGATCCTTTGACTGGGAAGGGTTACATTGCTAGATTACTGCATAAATGATAAGAAAACACTTGCTTTTTTATTTACTTATTTTATAATTTTTATTTCGAATTATTAATTCTTCAAAGTTTTACAATCAATGCTTCTAGCTTCTGTCCCAGTGCACGTTTGCTAATGGTGTAATAAAGAATATACTTACTTATATGACTTATTTTCTCAAGTTGCATATCCTTCATAGGCTGCCTCTTTGTCTTATGGACTGATCTACTAGATATTGACCTAATTACGGCTTGATTTTGGTGCGTCATCAGTAGATGCCAGGATGATAGAAGTTATAAATTACAATCTACATTTTACCATTTATTCCATGAAGACTCGACTTTGATAGTAGCAACTGATGGTCCTGACTTTCACTGCCTTGACTTGGTTAAACGCAGTTTGCCATGAATTTACAAATGTTTTGCTGTTTCGTTTCTGCTTCTGCGCCATACAATGTGAACTTTGCTGTTGGTTTTGTTTACAGACACCAAATTTTGTTTAATTGTTGGTAATACTATTGATAGATTGAATATATTGAATAATTGATTTATTCTCTCTCCTTGATTTTATTATCTGGTCTGTGTTCCAGGAGAACTCTCTTCCGCTGGAAATTCTCCGCAGGATCTGTTCCAAAGAGGCGGCACTCCTTAAAGATCCGTGCATGAAAGTCAACATCCGATTCAGGTTTAAACCCTCATTACTCTTTTTATGAAGCTTTTAAACTGCCAAATTTAAAATAAATAACAGTTAAAACCATGCTTTATTAGTCAGGAGGAGTTGATTTTACATGTGCCCTGGTGAATCTGCTACCCATAGATATCGTTCTAAACCTGTTTATTTATGGGACACAGTGGCCGATAGGTTATGGCGCTCCCATAATAATGCGAAGCGTACGGGTTCGACCCTCCTCTAAGACACTTACTGTGTCGGGGCGTTGACCAAGTCCTTCACTTGCAATTGTTCAGTGCCATCGATTGAATCGAATAAGTGCATAATAAATAATTCCTAGTTCCTTGGTAACTCATTTCAGAGACACACAAAGAAAATTTTGAGGAAACGATGCAGATTGATCAAAAAGTAATTGGAAGCAGATACATTTATGTAAAGACACATACACGTTGTATCGTATCTGAGAAGTTATGAAGCGCCACTTTCAGGGCAACCTATTCAGAGGCATGTTTGAGATATATTTATATGCAGTGTGCACTTGTATGTATTTTTTATTTATTTAATTTTTATGCATTTATTAAGCATCACTATTCATGACCATGCATCAACTGATGATGCTGAATGTTAGTGAAGGCCTTGCTCAAGGTCCCTGCACAGTAACCATCTCAGGGGAGGAGGATCGAACCGGTGTTACAAGGTGGGTGCTCTACACATTGGCTGCCATGTCCCACTTATGTATGTAAGTGCACAGGTCTTTTAATACTTCTCTTTTTCTATGCTAACGTAGTTGTGTGATTTTAATTCGTGACTTTTGTTGCTCTGTCCTAGGTTTGGCGGTGAGAGCTTCCCTCCGATGATCTTCTTCAAGGTCTTTCTGTGCAACTTGAACGGCCAGGGCGTTAAGTACATGAGTGGCAAACGCATCATACGACCTTCGACGGCTGTACGTAATGATCGTAAATGATGACTCCGTAATTGTAACATTTGGTAATGACTAGTAAATGATGACAGTTGTGGAAATGATGATATTGACCATGATGAGGAGCATGTTGTGAGAACATGAAATGATGATGATGATGATGATTATTATGTTTATTATTGCTGTATTAACTTATTAAGTGCTACTACCTAATTACCAAGCATTGATCAATGGCATTGAGCAATTGTGAGTGAATGACTAAAATGATGGTAATGATGACAACAGTGGTGATGTTTATATGATATGATAATACAACTGCATTTGATATTGCCTTCCTTTCAGAGTTTAAAAGTACACACACAACCATAGGACAGAACATTGATGGCACTGAGTAATTTTAAGTGAAGGACTTGCTCAAGGTCCCTGCACAGAGAGCGCGTCAGGAGGCTCGAACCCGTGCTCTCCGCGTTACAGGCCGAGTGCTCTAACCAATTGGCTACACCGTTACCATGTCCGATTAGGTTATTATTGATGATGTTATTGGTGCCTGTGATGATGATGAGGAGGATGTTGATGAGGATGAGGATGATGACGATGACGACGACGACGATGATGATGTTGATGCTTGTGATGTTGATGTGTGTAATTTTACGAAGATGTTTATGATAATGTTATGATGATGATGATGATGGATGTTGATGATTGTAGGCGGCGCGTAGTGCCTGCCAGTTGATGGGTCATCGGAAGTACTATGAACAGCTGGCGGTCGACAGCATACAACACCAGACGCACAAGATGACCGATGAAGTGGACGTTACAACCCTAAAAGACTACATGAAGGTCAGTTAACTGACCAGTGACCAGGTCTTTAGGTTTTGGTTTGGATACGATTACTGCTAGTCATTAAAAACAATAAGAAATTGATAGCAAAATACAATGATAACCAGAATTCTGCTTGCATACTGCTTTGTTCCCTTAGCCTTTGAAGTCTCTCTGCCATTATTATTATTATTAACAATATTAAGTAATATTACAACGTCAATCTCTCCGGCATCTAGGCCTACTCGCTCGCTGAAGACGTTTCTGTTTCCACGCAGCTCCTGCATTGAGGGCGCCCCTGAATAGTTTATACTGCGAGAGGCGCCTTATAAATTACTAAATACGATACGATACAAGACAATGGCTTCTCTCTGTCACGATTCACGTTTGAATACCTTTCCAAACAATTGGTTAGAATGCTGACCTTGTAACGTCAAGAGTATGGGTTTGATCTTCCTCCCCTGAGATGGTTACAATGTAGGGACCTTGAGCAAGTCCTTCACTCACAATTTCTCAATGCCATCGATTGATGCTTGGTCATTAGGCAGTGGCACTCAATAAATAAACATT
The DNA here is from genome assembly GCA_963556255.1 of Allolobophora icterica. NCBI lineage: Eukaryota > Metazoa > Annelida > Clitellata > Crassiclitellata > Lumbricidae > Allolobophora > Allolobophora icterica. Next base: position 3,181,863 of record OY744612.1, on the reverse strand, counting down.
TATAATAATACCTAGTTCTGCAGTAACCTATTTCAAAGTATCAGAGGTAGAAAAACCACAGCTTGGATAAAGAACACATGAAAATTTTGAGCCAGCAATGCATATGGCATATTCCCTGAGTTTAAATACTCTGCAGCAATTCTCTTCATAGCTTCTAATACTACTGACAATGGTTAGTATGTTCTGATACAGAGGAGAGAGGGAGGAACCTTGGTCAGTCCTTTTCATATTTGTCCCTTTAAGTTTAAATGAAGTTGCTGACACTGTGAGGCTAGCTGAAGGAACTGCTATTCTTCTTCTTACTTATGGTGCTGATTTATCTGTGAAATGAGGGACATAAGAGAGACCTGTTTTGATACAATGCTTCTTGCCTTTGTTTTCTGCAATAATTTTAATCTGCCAAGCTTCATAAGTTCCAGCTGTTACAGAATCTGGTAACTTTAATCTTGGTAGCTTTTTAGTCTCAATAGATTATTGCTATTTTGGGTTAAGAAATACTAATAAAAGTAATTCTCAAATCATCATTTAATGATGAACCTGTGTACATTTTTCACCTTGTATTCATGTTCTGTAAAAATCTGTGATGTGTTCTGTGTTTGTGAAGTATGACTGTTAGGTTAAAGTTGCTGAATTGTATTTGCAGTATTCCAGCACAGTTGATGAGTTGCCAGCGTCTTTGGGAGGCAGGGATAACTCCTGGAGACATCTTACTCTCGAAGGTGAGCATATTTCTGTTTGACCAATTGTGTAGCAACATTTCATGGCCACTAGCTGCCTAGCAGACTGATTTGCAAATACATCGTGGACTCAGATGTGAAGCAATCTACAAGAACTGCTGCTTGTTGCTAAATATTGCTTCATCAGCATTATTCCTTTATACCATGTACGCATGGTGTGGTTTACACACAGTGTATCGTGAGTCATCATCTGATGACTTTGTGTTGAATTCATGCTGCACTCATTTATGTAGCACCAGTGCTGGAGCACCGGACTATGGTAGCTGAATGTCATTTCATTACCATTAATTAAGTTGTTTTGCAAGCTAAGAATAACCTGCTTGGTATAATCAACTATAAATAGACCGGGTTTTATTCATGCTATAAATAGCATTGATTTTCCAGCTACAAGTAAACTGGGTTTTTTCCAGCATTGCCAAGGCACACGATATTTTACGACGTCCTCGACTTTCTGCAGAATCGGCAGATTTCGTCGAACCTTAGGAAGGAGCTTCCTGCACTGCTGACCGTTCCAACGACACAGGAAATGCAGCTGAAGCACATTGAAATCCTCACAACAATCAGGTGAAGAAATATAGTGGTGATATATGAATATCTGGGTATGTATATTTATATGTATGTATATTTATATGTGTGTATATATTTATATGTATGTATGTGTATGTATATTTATATATGTATTTATGTATGTGTGTATGCATGTATTTGTAAAGTTTCATTCTACTTAAGTCTTATTATAAAGCCAAACTACTTATCTCAGAGCATGCTGAATCAAAATTTGTGCACTAATGAGGGGTGCCTTTAACGCAGGGTACAAATTGTGGTTGGAAAGCAACATAAGCAGTGAGGAAATGTTCTCTCAGATAAAGCAATCAGTGGGAATGGTTTTCCCAATTCCTCTCCCTATTGCAAATCCCAGCCAAAGCCATTCCAACGTCACGTGAGTGGTAATTGTTTCCCATTCCGTTTTGCAAATGCCCCACAACGTGGATTTAAGGCGAATCCTTCATACACTGTGGAATAAGCAGGCGCCGTGTCGTCGAACTGAAGGGATGCTTGTTGGGGTACTTGAAGGCTCGCAACTCAAACACTGTCCATAGAAACAGCATCTGTACCTGCCATTGACAATCCACTGAACTTGCCGACTGTTTGTCTGCCAGATAACTGTCATCATTTGAGAGCACACTCCCTCAGACAGAGCCCTCGACATGGCCTCTCCCAAACAGAGCTAGTAGATCCAACGTCACTTTGTTCATGTCTCCAGTGTTTCTGAAAGCAAACAAGGGAATTGCAATGAAATCATTACTCTCTGCTAGTTGTTGACAGAATTGATTGTTGTTTAAAATCATCGGCATAATCATCAACAACAGCAACCAACGACGACATGATCGTAGTCATCATAACCATATTCCTAATCATTGTTGTCATCATAATCATCATCATAATCATCAAAAACATCATCGTCATCATCATAATCACAATCATTGTCATCATCATTCAGTGCCTCTGAATGAAGGATCTTTTCGGTCATTAGTATTTTAAAACAGATTGAATTGTTCCACTGTTTGTTAGGACACCTTTACGAACCGATCGTCTGTACGCTCCGAAACTGCGACCGGATCCAACTGTTTCGAGTGGACGAAGGTCAAAGCAGGCGAGGTTAAGGTCACTACAGATGAGGATGGCTTACCTGGGCAATGAACAGGTAAGAACATGTCTTCACCTGTGTACTATTATTTATATTATTATTATTATTATTATTATTATTATTATTATTTTTATCATTATCATTATCATTATCATTATCATTATTAGTATTTTTATTATTATTAGTAGTAGTATTAGTGTTTTTATTATTATTAGTAGTAGTATTAGTAATATTATTATTGTTTATTATTGTTATTATTGTTATTATTAAGCACCACTGTCTAATGACCAAGCATCAGTTGATGGTGCTTGAACAATCTTGAGTGAAGAACTTGCTCTAGGTCCCTACATTGTAACTAACTGGAGGAGGATCGAACCTGTACTCTCTGGGTTACAAGCCAATGGCTCTAACCACTCAGCTGCCATGTATGGCAGGTGTTTATGATGATGACACCACCGATGACAAAACTCATGATGATGATAATGATGGCACATGTATGTCACTTGTTTATTATGACTACAGCTGACATACCAGTAGATTGATAAAACATACATAGGAGATGATGGTTACTTTTTTGAAGCAAGCGAATGAGAACCGGGAAAAGACTGGTCACTCTCAGCTGACCACGACTTCCAACGCTGAACTGACCGCTGGCGAACTAGACTTCCTGGATGACGAGGCCGAACAGCTGTATGAGTGGACGCAGGGGCTGTCACTGGAGGCTCTGTCAACTCCAAGGCTTTCCACTTCTCTCATGTCATAGCAGGGTGGAACACTTCTAATCATCATGGACACAGATTTGTTAATAACAGAACGTGGTCTGTGTGATGTGTAAGCAGACGTTTGACAATTCAGAAGCGAAGTCCACTGGCCCAGACTTCTACGGTCCAGGACAGAAGTTGCCTAACAACCTTTGACATGAACTCCTCAGCCTCTCTTTGTCTCTTTTCTGCAAACGCTTGAAGACCATTCTGTTCGATCGTGGTTTCTTTGTGTTAGGTCGGGAGTGCCTCTGATGAGTCTCTCTTGAAGTGGCGCTATATAAATTTGCAGTTACCATTACACACTGCACAGTTACAACAGCAAGCCAAAAGTGCATAAAGAAAAGATTATCCATTTGTTGGAGTTTTTTCTTGTGCTTTTAGGACGAGTATGTTTTGGAAAGGTACATATATACATTGTAATATCGGTAAATGGGCAATTAATTAGTCGATTATAATTACCTTCATTATGCGACTTTACCTTGTCTAGGAATTGAGGAATTAATTGTGGCCAAATAATGCATGCAGATGACTGCAGTTAGACACTTGTATTTCCAGTTACAGTCTGGCAATAGTAATAGCTTTTACATGTGAAGTATTTTGTAAATAGAAATGTTAGGGCAATGCTATATTGTTTGCTGTTAACACAAATTGTTTTCATTGCTATTTGTCCATCATGTAAACTTTCACATTTCTCTGGAAATCATTTTTGAATAATAAAAAATACAGTTGACTTTGTAAAAGGTGCTGTTTGCATGTCAAGTTGTCACTTTTACACTTAACTAAAATTTTCTTCAGAGGGCTGCTTTTAAATGAAAAGGCAGCTATTCAAATGAAAAGAAATTATGTGTAGATGGAATTATTCAATACAGTTGCAGTCAGGTCAAGGGATTACACTTAGGGCCTATTTGGCAAACTGGGTATCATAAATATTATCTCCCCGTCGTTTGTACACATTATTCGCTGGACTACAAACATAGGTTTCAGTGACTTTATCGGGTGAAGATTCTGAAGCACCGCTGTCCTTTTGAATGTGCATCTCGCTAGTTTGGGACCCCACGCACAGCCCTGAGGTGATAATTAATCTCATAAAATAAGCAGTCTAAATGGATCTGTTGTCCGACTTTCTCTCACGGAACGTTTACCAAAATACGGTCCATGGTGTACGCAGGGCATTACCTCGGGCGCCTACCCGGTACTTCGCCCTCTATTTATTTTGGCTAAGGCATCACTTTAGATCAAAGGATCATACTGTCTTACAGTAGGCCTACACAAGATGTTCATCTTTAGAACCTCGCTACTGTATGTGGTCGTAAACTTGAAGGTACGGCACAGTAGGCCTACTTCGCTGGGTGGGATGTTTTTGCACCGATAAATTGCTAGGTAATTATTTAAGTTTCCCAAGACATGATATGGACAAATCAAGTGCAAACCTAACTGACGTTCGTCATCAAGCGAAGTCCTCACAAACCGAACAGGATGGAGGAGGGAGGAGGGGAACACGAGGTCGTCCATGTCACAAACCTGCTCAACACCAGAAGACTGAGAAAGAGAAAAAAAATTATTTAAGCGTAGGCCTACGTGTTTTCCCTTTACGATCGTATGGTCTTGACCCCTGCTCATTTTCAATGAACTCGTCTGGTGAGCAGTGTGGGAATTGTAGAAGAAAGACTGGGGAGGGGATTGAATTATCCGTTATTTGCATGCAAACTGATGTCAACGAAATTTGAAAGCAGCTGATTTCAACGATAGCAGTTTTGCAAGTCAGATTCGAATCAAAATCAATTCCTTCATTAAGGAAATTCAAAAAGGCATAGCCTACATATGATACACCATGGAAATTTTTTCTCTGTCAGAGACTGAGTCAAGTAATGCTAAATCACACTAGCACGTACAACTGTGGGGGGGGGGGTGGTGGAAACGACCCCACAGGGTGTGCAGTGAAGGGGTCCTAAGAAAGACTACAGAGTTGAACCCCAACCCCCAACAATTCCCACCCTGCTGGTGAGTTCCTTCGCTGCCGCTGCCCGTTTGAGTGGGTGCTACGCCATTTATGGTCCCTATGTACGAACCGCGCTAGCCAACCGCAATATTGCATCTTAACTTCCAGTGCTATTTTAAAATAAGTGTCAATATTATCTATACATAGGCCTATAGTTTCCATATAGTGTCCGTCCGACGATAAACGCTACGTCACAAACGGGTTCTGTTCTATTGTGAAACATAAACCTGCCTTCTTGACGACGGCGATAACCAAGGATACATATAGGCCTATAATATGACGTCATAATATGACGGGCAAGTAGGCACTAGTAATAATATAAAATCTTTCTCTTTATTAATTCAAACCGACAAACGCAGTAAGATTACATTGAGACATGACAGTACAATTATCAATATTTTAACTAAACACACGTTATGGCCATAGGCGTAGACTCTGGGGGGGCAGCCGGGGCACGTGCCCCCCCCCAATAATTGAGGAGCCGGGGCAATGCCCCCCCAATAATCGAGATGAAAATAAAAAAAAATATGAAGGTATATTTAATTTCACGAAATTTGTTCGAGAGGAAAAAAGTTAATGACAGCGTGGTGTGAGGACAAATCGGTTTATGTTTATGATGGTGTTTAGTGTTTTAGTGTTTGCTATGAGCTCCTGAAACAAAGAAAAGAGGCGAATGACTAAAAAAAAAAAAAAAAAAAAAGTCATCAACTTTTTTGAAGATGAAATCCCGAAAAAGATTTTGTAAATTCAGAAATTTTCCAGGAAAATGCCCCCCCAATATTTTTTAGAAGTTTACGCCAGTGGTTATGGCAGCCACGCAAGGCGCCCGCTCGAGGTGGGTTGCGGGAATCGAACCGCGTACTGCTGCTCTCCTGGCCATGAGTGTTACCATAACTCTATCCCCCCATTGATTTATCATCGGTCTTTGAAATGTCAAGAACCAATCGATTGGGCTAAGCAATTGTACGATAAGGACTTAGGCCTAATCATTGTCCTCAGACTATACAGTAATCGTCCTAAGCTCTCAGTTGAGGCTCGAACCCGTAAACTAGGCGTCGCAAGGCGAGCGCTCGTCTAGTCTCACTCACACAGTTTGCGCGAGGCAGAAACGCACCCACTTGCTAAAAATAGCAGCGACCATGCGTTGAAGATGGCCGTCTGTTAAATAGACTTTCGTAGACGCGTGTGGGTTAGTTACTGTAGCACACGAGTTGTGATTAAAAGATCGAATCTGATTTTGAAAACTCGGTTAAAGGTTTCACTAAGTTTTATGGAAGAACAGACTTTAAAGTGGAGTAATGAAAAAGAGCTGAGCCTGATAAGAGCGGTGTTAGTTGGACGAATATGGACGATTTTTAAAGTAGGCCCCTAGGTGTGACCGTGTGAGTCGTCGATATATAGACGATGTGGTTCCAGAGTAGATCTAATCTTGGATTTCTGCGAAAAGTGTACCTTCGTATGAGTACGTTTACGAGAAAAATACCATCGCATGGTTGCGTTTAGTAATAATGCAAATATTCAAACGCTGGTCGTGAATATACGAATGCATTTCCAGAACGATTTTATTACAAACGCACTGGCTACGGAACCGTCCGGACGGTGCCGTAATTCACTGGCTACGGAACCGTCCGGACGGTGCCGTAATTCACTGGCTACGGAACCGTCCGGACGGTGCCGTAATTCACTGGCTACGGAACCGTCCGGACGGTGCCGTAATTTTTTTCCATACGGAACCGTCCGGACGGTGCCGTAATTTTTTTCCTATGGAACCGTCCGCACGGTCTATATACCTCTTTAGATAAGACAAGTACATTGTCGCCATGATTCCAACCCAGCCAACTGCAGCTACATGAAGGAAACAGCCTGGCTGGCATCACACGGGGATCCAAGCGACAGCTAATGGGACGACCTGCATTGGCAGAAAGACCTTCAAATGCAAAATCACACGGACAGGGACACTGTCTGTCAGACAGAAAACATCATCGTACTGAGCAGTTGTGGCATAAAAATTGACATTTCTGCATTTAATTTCGATTCACAATTGTTTTTCACTATTGTTTGTATTGTTTCCATAGCCAACATTGTTGAAGCCTTAACTAAACTAGGTTCATAGTTGTTCCCATCAGTGGCGTAGCCAGGTTTCAACACCAGGGGGAGCGAGCACATGAAAAGGCCCCAACTACCAAAATTAATAATTATCGGCATTCACGTTGCAAAAATGCTTTTAATCTAATTAACACAACTAAATTTGGAAGCCACATTTGTAAAATGCTCAAATCTATTAGTTGTGCTATTCATTCATTCATTCATTCGAGTATTTATATAGCACCTCCTCAGGGGGGCTACTCAGAGGTGCTCCCGACTCCTGCACGGCCAAACAATACAGTTTTTCAATCGAGTATAGAATATATAAGAGGGAGTTCTCGGGAACAGGCATAGATCTAGTCGGGTCAATATACGATTTGACCCCAAAAAAATTGCAAGAAAACGTTTTATGATGATTTTCGGGTGCATTTGGTCTGGAGATGAACATACTAAAAGTTTACCAAAATCGGACCACGGGAAAAGGTCAAATTTTGGCGCCAAAAAAGATGGCCGCCAATGAGGAATGAATGACTCAAATGTACACAACTTGCTTAAATTGACAGAAGCAAATCATGTAACAATTTGCTAACAGGTGTTTCTAGACTAATTTTACCATGCTGAAAACGAAAATCGCGGTTAGCAAGCAGGATTTTTAACGGTTGCATGGAAAAACAAGATGGCGGACAAAATGGTGGTAAATATCTTCCAATGGCTGTAAGTAAGGTCATGTACATGATGGAAACATGATTTTATAGTCTAAATTAACATTTTCGGGGTCAAGGAATGCAATGGAACTAAATTCACATATGTAGCACTTCCAAAAAATAAAATGGCGGACAAAATGGCGGCCAAGTATCTTCGAATGGCTGTAAGTAAAGTCATGTATGTGATGGAAACATGATTTTAGAGTCTAAATTAACATTTTCGGAGTCAAGGAATGCAATGGAACTAAAGACACATAATGTAGCACTGCCAAAAAACAAAATGGCGGACAAAATGATGGCCAAGTAACTTCGAATGGCTGTAAGCACTGCCAAAGAACAAAGTGGCAGAATTACTATCCAGAGGCGCTCTTAGCACAGAAGCCCCCGGGAAAAGAAATGTCTTTAGGGAACGCGAGACCGATCAGGGCCTGGTTGAGCAACATAAAAACAACCCAGATCGTCTTTGGTCCTCAATCTCCGGCCCATTGGGACAGGGTACGCGCTCAGTGGGTCCTCCTGCCTTTTCTGCTGAGGATTTTCTCCAGATGATGTCTTGGAAGATTGCTGATCTTCGATCGAAGACTCTTGATGCCCCTCCTCCGCAATTCTCCCACACGGGTGACACGCTTGAAGGATTCTTTCAATCCTTGAAACGGAACATTGTCAAATAATTGGATCCTCTTCCCCCATTTTGGGTGAACATTTTAGACGATTTACCTCCATTTCTAGTTTATATATTTAACAGGTCGCTTTCTGAGGGTTACCAGCCTATACCTGCTTCCTAAAAAAGGGCTATTGTTTTCCCGACCTTGAAAAAGCAAAACCTTGACCTAAATGCCTGTCAAAATTACCGGCCCATCTCCCATCTTTCTTCCCCCTCAAAGACCCTTGAAAGACTAGTTTCACTCCAGCTATATACTTCCTTACTTTGAGCAAGCTGGGCTTTTGCCGGCCGACCAATATGGCTTCAGGGGCCACCATTCCACCGAAACTGCTCTCTTATCTGTCAGAGCTTTATAAATTATAGCTATTAATCACTCTCACCTCTCCTGGCGCTTTTTGATGTCTCATCTGACTTTGACATGGTTGACCATGAAATCCTCTTTCAGCGACTGGAGCTGTCCTGTGGCCTATCTGGTGTTCCTCTTCTTAGGTTTATATCATACCTCTCTGACTGCTCACAGCTGGTTGTCCTTGGTGAAACCAGGACTCAGTGGACAGAGGTGGAAGTTGGTGTTTCCCAGGGCTTGGTGCTCGGTCCCATTCTATGCATCCTCTTCACTGCTGAATATGATAATATCCGTCTCTATTTACTAAACATGGGGCAAATGGCCATCTTTATGCAGATGATGCTCAGGCTTTTGTACATGGTCCGTCAACTGATCAACTCTCCCTTGTTCGCTCCATTGACCATCTTGTCTCTGACCTTCACTACTGGATGTTAACTAAGTAAACTAACCGTCTCTGTCTCAACACTGCTAAGACTCAATTGATCTGGTTAAGGACTAAGCAGCAGCTTGCTACACTCAAATTTCCATTGCTGACTGAGAAATTCCCTGCTTACACCTACTCTTCCATCGTCCGCGACTTGGGCGTCACACTTGACTCCTCCCTGACATTCACAGAGCATATCTCCAACATGACTCGCTCCTGCTTCTTTCAACTGAGACGTCTCACGGCCATCGGACACTCGGTCTCACCTTCTGTCTTTATCCCCGTGGTTCACGCATTTGTCTGCTCACGCTTGGACTACTGCCACTCGCTCTTCATGGGTCTCCCTAAGCAGCGTCTCTCCCCTTCAATCTGTTGTAAATGCTTCCTCTAGGCTCAACCCTCGATTCTCCCGCTTTGCTCATATCTCTACTTACATGCTTGATGTCCTGCACTGTGGGTCCCACGATCTGAAATGACCTTCTCTATCTGCTCAGGGCCAAACTAATGACTGGTTTTCCTCATCGGTCTCGCGTTCTCTAAAGGCATTTCTGTTTCCCCAAGGCTTCTGTGCTAAGAGTGCCTCTGGATAGTTATCTATTCTGCGAGAAACGCCTTAAACATTTCTAGACACAATACAATACAATACTTCCTTGGTATTCTTTGACCAACAAAACACTACTCCAGACTGGCCTCCATTTTGTGTGTCATTTTGCTTTGTTTGCAGTGCTACAAATGTGTCTATAGTTCCATCGCATTCCTTGAGCCCGAAAATGTTAATTTAAAGTCTAAAATCATGCTTCCATCATATGCAAGACTTTACTCAAAGCCATTTGAAGATTTTGGCCGCCATCTTGTCCGCCATTTTGTTATTTGGCAGTGCTACATATGTGTCTTTAGTTCCATCGCATTCCTTGACCCCGAAAATGTTAATTTAGACTCTAAAATCATGTTTCCATCACATACATGACTTTACTTACAGCCATTCGAAGATACTTGGCCGCCATTTTGTCCGCCATTTTGTTGTTTGGAAGTGCTACATATGTGAATTTAGTTTCATTGCATTCCTTGACCCCGAAAATGTTAAGTTCGACTCTAAAATCATGCTTCCATCATATACATGACCTTACTTACAGCCATTGGAAGATATTTACCACCATTTTGTCCGCCATCTTGTTTTTCCATGCAACCGTTAAAATCCTGCTTGCTAACCGCGATTTTCGTTTTCAGCAGGGTCAAATTAGTCTAGAAATACCTGTTAGCAAATTGTTACATGATTTGCTTCTGTCAATTTAAGCAAGTTGTGTACATTTGAGTCATTCATTCCTCATTGGCGGCCATCTTTTTTGGCGCCAAAATTTGACCTTTTCCCGTGGTCCGATTTTGGTAAACTTTTAGTATGTTGATTTCCAGACCAACTGCACCCGAAAATCATCCTAAAACGTTTTCTTGCAATTTTTTTGGGGTTCATCGCATTTTTTTCATAGTTTGACCCTACTAATCCGGGAAGCCCGTTCCATGCCGTCGGGCCCACCACTGAAAAACACGGTTCTTCATGGTGGCTGAGCGGGCAGAAGGCACAATGAGTACTCCTTTGCCAGAAGATTGGAGGTGGCGACTACCATGAATTCCCAGCATGGGGCGGCAAAGGACCCGCAGATAAGCTGGAGCGCATCCCAACAAGCACCTCCAGACCAGGGAAACAGCCCTTATACTACACGCTGGCTGTAGCCAGTGCAGTACCTAAAGCATATAACCAGAGACCTGACCAAATTTTGGTATTCGACCAATAAGAGCAGAGAATTGCTCTCTATTGAGGCAGGCCAAACGACTAGAAACTAGGCCATAGTAAAGTGAGGAACAGTAGGGCCTACTCAAGTCAAGATTTGTGACACAATCTAGTCAGTGGCGTAACAACCTAGCCGGGGGCCCTTGGACATTCTAAGCCTGGGGGCCCTTGGACATTCTAAGCCTGGGGGCCCTTACGCATTAAAACGTAAAAATAATGATATAGCTATATTTTAAACTGCAGTTAGACTAAAAAAGAGTATTAAACGTTCTCATTAATGACCCATATTTCAAGTCACATTAATAGTTCAAGACAAAAACGAATACAACAAAAATGTATTGCCTACGTACACTTGCAGTAGGCCTAATATAATGTATGCAGTTCTCACATCATGTCATCTATCACGGAATTGGCTACATGTCTTTGTGCTGTTTGTCACTCACCCAGTCACCGTCGCCAGTGCTGAGCGCTCCATCTCTGTAGTTCTTCAGAGAATTACTTCACGAATTTGGCTATTCTAGCTTTACTATGAGCAAATTTGTCTATCAAGTTATCAATATTCAATTGTTTTGCACATTCAATTTTCGATCGCAAGAAGAGCAAGACCATCAAGCCTGTCCTGTGAGGTAGTGGATCTAAGATACGTCTTTATAAGTTTCAACTTGGAGAAGGAGCACTGGCAACGGTGACTGGGAGAGTGTCAAAAGCACACAGGCAGTAGCCAATTCCGGGATAGATGGCGTGGAGTGAGAGCCCAATATGAGTTTCAGTATGTCCAATACAGTTTTGTTGTTTCGAGTTCCTTGCTGAACTCACGTCTGAAGGACCGCGCCTCTGACAAAAAATCGGGGCCGATGTCCGATTAATATGTTTGTTGCAGTTTTGTTGCTGCTAATTCCAAATGAACATCGGATAAGTGCAGAAGGGATTTGGGATAAAGAAAACTAAACGCTGCAGAAACTAAACACTGCCCTTCAAAACGACTCTTAAGCTGAGCCATTGCTGTCTACAATAGCGAAAAATACATGACTCTTGAAAGCTATTTCTGGTTCGATCGTCACTGTTCAGTTCACCAGAGAATTTATTTGTGCGACTCTTTCTAACTTCGGCGTAATCTTACAAAGAGCTGACTGATTGCTGTAGCTGTAGTAATGATAGATTCATATGAATCACGCATGTATGATGTTAAGTCAAATGCCACATAGAGAAGTCTGGTAGCTGTATATAGATAGGTCTATATATAGACTGATTGAAGTGCACGAGATGCACTGTCAATTGTCAGTAACAATTGTTCTCAAATTATAATAAATATTTCTCCATGTTTGGCTTCAAACCAGTGGCATCACTTCTCTCCGTGGAATCTTTGCTCTCGAAGCAAATTCAGATTCACAGCGTAGGCCTAACGTTTAAGGTTTAAGGCATTAGTAATGTTTCACGAAAGTGAAGCAGATTAATTACTTGTATTATATACTAATTACAAAAGCAAAGCAACAAGAAGTTCAGAACTGCTATTCTAAATTAGAAGTTCCTTACCTTCAGTTGAGTCTTAGTTTCTCTGGTTCAACAGAGCTTTAGCCGTCGATTAAAAATTTAATTAGAAGTCGTTTTTAAGTAAGCGAATGACTGTATTCTGAACAAGAAAGACGTATTGTACTTTCACGTGAGGCTGAGGAGCACGAAGACTGCAGTCGTTGTAGACAGTGTTGAGTGTATAGGGTACAGGGCTTTTAGAGAGACATTGACAAAGAGACTGATTGCGACAGAGACAGAACGAGTGAGAGAAAACGAGAGAGACATAGACAGAGAGCGAGCTAGTGAGAGAGCGAGAAACAGATGAACAATAAGGCAGATAATATTACAGACATTGCTTAGCACTGGAGCTGAGAGATATGCGTATACCGTAAAGTGTATGCAGTGATGTACGTCTAAAAGGGAGAATCTGACTCATGGGATTTCATTCTACTGTGCGTGGATTAGGGTCAAATACCCCGACCTCGGCGACCTAGATAGACAACGCGTACATATGTCTGTGGCAGTGTGTATCAAGTATCATATGAAGCATCAGTCATATATACAGGTTCTGGTAAATTCTGCAAGAGTATATGTACTGCTGATTTTCTGAATGCCCATCTGGCATCGCAGTCTTTCTAGGGTTCCAGAAAATAAATTATGTCGTTCGAACGATTGGAATTAAAAAAATTTGAACGATTGGAATAAATAAACTGTGAAAAGGCCCCACATCTTGGAAAATGGTCTCAGGGGGAGCGGCCGCTCCCCTGCTCCCCCCCTAGCTACGCCTCTGGTTCCCATGAAATACCTAACATGACATTGTGTGGGTTTACACAAAGGCCATTATGAAGTGACTTCCTGCTTGGTATCTTATAACAAAGGCCATTACATTTCTCTATTGTTCTATTGTTGTGAAGAAGAAGAAATCATATGATGTTTTGCATAACATGTTAGCAATGGGCAATGTAACTGTGTATATTATTTGTGCATCTGTTAAAACTAGGCTGTTGGAAGGGTTTGAAAGATTTAGCTATATTATTTCAGTGAATAATAAACGTTATTTCAGTTAATATAAAACTAGTCTATATTCATTTAATATACTTGAGAATAAGAATGAATATCAATCAAGTGTATTAATTTTCATTGTAACGTGCAGCACAAACAGACAGAACAGATTGAAGTTAACTTATTTCGGATGCACTAATAGTTCCTGTGATAAAGGGTTGAAACCAGAAGAGACTGAAGATCCCCCTAACTAGGGTTAGAGTGAAACAATTTTTGCATTGAAACAATGGCTAGTTTATTAGCATCAACAGACTGATCGCCAATGAATGTAGGCTATAGTCACTCAATTTCTACTTCAGACCAACACCGACTGCTGCTTTGGAATTCATAATAGCGCTAGATGAATTCTTTACAATATTCTGGCCAACCTGCATTTTGATTCCAGTTAATATTTTAATGCACTTTTCTGAAAACTTGCAAAGAAACTACAACTGTATATGGACCATAAATAATCTACACAGGTAGCATATTACGAAAGTACAAAGCCGTTCATTGCACATTGAATATTAATTATGGCCTAAAGTAATACAAAACAATGTAGATAATAGACATGAACCTTGCTTAACCAAATAGCCATGCAAGTTACCAAAAGAAGATATGCCAACAAAGTTCAAAGCAAAGTTCAATTGTAAGAGTTTGTTTACTGTGCACATGTACAGCAGAACCAGTCACTTTTCCGGTTGCGTTGCAGGCCTACACACGAGTAGTGAAACCAGTCCAAACAACTGCTGCACTCGATAAGTACTACGCTCACTGTAAAGATCATTCTTGCAGCATGCACAGTACCATTGATTAAGTTCTGCTCGCACAGTTATCGATTCCTGTAATTTGTACCATGCCGCAGGTGTGAGAAGTGGTTTTAGCTCATCAATGTTAATATCAGTATTTATAAGAATTGCTGGTAACTGAGTTGGTTCTAACTGAAGATTATCCACTGTAACCGGTTTCTCAGCTGTGACGTCCTGTGGCCGCATGCCGATTATGAGTCTGCACAGAAGCGTGCAACGACGAGCTTCCAGGTTTTTTTTGGAGAAAGGGAGGCAAGCCTTTTTCCGATTTCGGCCCAGCCCCATAGCAGTCTTCTTTGTCAGCAATCGTGGACGGCCTCGAGATGCAACAGATGGTGGGAATTTCAGCATAGCACCATCTGTCGCCTTGGTCTTTTTATCAGTGAACTGTCGTCGGACTGCCGATGTCAGCTGTTCTGCGTTTTTCTCCAATGGTGCGCTGCCATTCTCGTGTTCAACTTCGTCCTCGTGTTCAACTTCGTCCTCGTGTTCAATTTCGTTCTCGTGTTCAACTTCGTTCTCGTGTTCAACTTCGTTCTCGTGTTCAATTTCGTCCTCGTGTTCAATTTCGTTCTCGTGTTCAACTTCGTCCTCGTGTTCAATTTCGTTCTCGTGTTCAACTTCGTTCTCGTGTTCAACTTCGTCCTCGTGTTCAATTTCGTTCTCGTGTTCAACTTCGTCCTCGTGTTCAACTTCGTCCTCGTGTTCAATTTCGTTCTCGTGTTCAACTTCGTTCTCGTGTTCAACTTCGTCCTCGTGTTCAATTTCGTCCTCGTGTTCAATTTCGTTCTCGTGTTCAACTTCGTCCTCGTGTTCAACTTCGTCCTCGTGTTCAATTTCGTTCTCGTGTTCAACTTCGTTCTCGTGTTCAACTTCGTCCTCGTGTTCAATTTCGTTCTCGTGTTCAACTTCGTCCTCGTGTTCAACTTCGTCCTCGTGTTCAATTTCGTTCTCGTGTTCAATTTCGTTCTCGTGTTCAACTTCGTCCTCGTGTTCAACTTCGTCCGTGTGTTCAACTTCGCTCTCAGCCTGTACCTCCTCATTCTCGTCTTCACAATCTGCGTGCTTTATAATGGCTATACCTCCTTTCTGCCATACCCTAATCAGTCTGTGGAGAACAGCAATTCGGCTATGAAACTGCTCGGAGCCACCTTCACAAACAAGGCCTATAACTGTTTGTCCCAAACGTTTGCAACGTTGGAATTTTTCATTTAATGTAAGTGGACGAACTTTCTGTTGTGTTATAGTCACTGCTGTGGTGTCTGCATCGG
This sequence comes from Allolobophora icterica, assembly GCA_963556255.1. Lineage (NCBI taxonomy): Eukaryota > Metazoa > Annelida > Clitellata > Crassiclitellata > Lumbricidae > Allolobophora > Allolobophora icterica. The sequence continues at coordinate 3,166,073 of OY744612.1, read as the reverse complement.
CAGTGTTGAGAAGTTGGCGATGAGATAACATGTCAGCTTTCAACCAGCGCGGCCATATGCCCTGCAGCGTGAAAACTGATTCCTTTGCGTGTATGCGAAAAGCGAGCATGTGATGGCATGGCAGTCCTATCGTCTCACTGTAGGAACAACAGCGGTTGTGTGCAGTAACATCACCAAGAGGTGGCCCGTCTTCAGCCAACTTGAGCTGCTTCAACACCAAGGAGCAAGCAAATGGTGTCAGTGCGGCACTGAATTTGCTCTGCGCTGAACCGGCCGGGTAGTGCTTAACACTAACTTTATCAGTTACCGACAATATTGTGTGGTGCCTTTCCATGCGCATGCATGCTAGCATTGCTATCAGATCTTTAAAGAAATTTGGCAATGAACTGCCACTCTTAATGACCGCCTTTAACCTCTTGTTCACCGACTCCAGACGATTATTCGTTCTTTCGCCAAATGTAACATTTTGACGCTGCCAACATAGCACCCATTCGTGGCGACATGTATGCCAGTTTGCTTCATAGTATTGGACTACGGTCTGTGGCATCGATGTGCGAAAACTTTCTCGCAATGAACTGTACTCTTCTTCAGATTTTGCATCCGCGAGGCCCTGAAGTGCTTGCAGAGCTCGTCCACGTAGCTCTTCTGTAATGGACATTTTCAAAGTCGTCACTTCTCGGCTCATAGCTCGCAACACATGGAACAGGCACAGCATCAATGCGACTTGTGGAAATTTCTGCTTCACGGCCTCCCTCTCAGCCAAATCTTTGTCTGTCATAACAGTGCGTATGTTATTCCACTGGGGGTTTCTAGATTTAAATCTGTCTAGTGCTTCGCAGAGTGTTGGCGCGTCCTCACGAACAGTTAAGAATACGGCAACAATCTCGCTCTCACCATTGGGGCCCACACACAACATGACGTACAACGGCATGCGGACATTCGTCAGCTTGTACGTTGCATCAAGCATCAGCAGTTCCGGATAAAGACTGAAGAATTTCTTCATATGACCATCCTGGAAGAATATGCTTGTTACGGCACCATCGTTGTCCGTGATTATCTCTAAATCTGGGTCTATGAAATAAACAACAAAAATATCCTGCATATGGTAACCTACACGTATGAAGTTTATTTTCTATGAATTGTGACATTTAATTAAAGCGCTAATTGATAATGCAGAAAAAGAATATACTAGATAGTAATAAGTTATTAGAAAAAGTTTAGAATTTATCTTATGAATAAACGGGTAGCAAGCTAAATAAGATACATAATTAGCATGCCACAAGTCTAACAATATATGTACACACGGTAATGTAAAACACTATAAAACCAGGCATAACATTAATGCAGGTACAATAATAAAGTTCAAAACTAGTGGAAACATTAGTCTAAAGCAGTATGTGCAACACAAAGATACATAACAGTCCAAAAGAAGAATGATCAAGAAGTGGTAAAATAACACGGTCACCCACAGTGCCGCATCAAATCCAGATTGTAAAATTTGGTTCACCTATACTTTCTTTGAGACTTTCGTTGATAGACTGCAGATCGTTGTGACCATGCACTTTGCTGCCAAGATTGTGGATGTCCTTTAATGTAATGCGTTTACCTAAACGTCACAAAATTACATAATACATTTTGGGATACACCAACACACACACACATACACACACACACACACACACACACACACACACACACACACACACACACACACACACACACACACACACACACACACACACACACACACACACACACACACACACACACACACACACACTGTGACTATGACATAAATGGGCTACGCCTATGGTGATCGCGTGAAAACCGACAATAACCCCTGACTACTTTTGGTCCATCGGTATAAGTAACAATCATACGGGAAAGTGAGTAGTACAAGAAAACAGTTACCAGTCTGTTGTACAATGTGCTGGTGTATGAGCCACTTGTTGGCGTGCATAGCCAGCATGTTCAGAACGGATGCTTGTTCATCATCGTTCAACTTTCTACGCTTCGGCAGATTCTCGATGTGCTCCTAGAACGAAATAAGAATGCAATAGTAACGAATTTTTTGAATCAGGAAGAATATCTATACGACGCCCACAATTCCAGTATGACCAAATGGGTTGATTTAAGTAGACAGTTTGAACAAGCTCAAATAACATGTCACTTAGTTTTTTTCAAAATATGCAATGAGAATAGCTTCTTCTTGTCTGCATGTTACACTATACAAACCTTCAGAATGTCGTGATTATGATTGCTGTCCACTTTTGTAACTACCAGCCGAGTACCATCTTTGCTCGCAGCGAGCCAGATTCCAAATGGACATCCTGATCTGTATGTGCTAAAAAGAACACAATAAATCTAAGCTAAGCTACCTTGTTCAAAATGAACAGTTACTGTCTAAGTTATACTGTTATATCAATGGCAATGATAGTGGGGACACTGGTGAATTATAAAACAAAAAGGGGCAAATGATAAAAGCCAGCGAATCTGTTTGCATAGAAAGCATAGAAAGCATCTAGGAAAGTATGAAAACATAAGAAACTGATATCTCTTCTATGAATAAAACGTTATCAACCTGTGGTTTGTTCGTTGGCCAGCTGATTTGGATTTGAAATTTCTGCCGCCGTGATAGCATGCGTACCGCAATGAGTAGTACACCAACTCCGAATTGACAGCTCTCTGTAATCCCTTAACTACTGCGCTATTGATGGTTCGGCTGTCACGTTTCCACAGCGATAGGTTCTGCTCTTTCTGTAAATGACCTATCTTTTCGTTGAGAATAACAAAAGACGAAAACTCGTCTCCAACACTTATGAAGTTAGAACTAGCACTAGCATAAGTCGCCATACTTATTTCAACCGGATGTACACGCCATAGATATGTGCTATCGCCCATAGATTATTTGTGGGTCCAGACGGTTCCCTAGACACACAATTACGGTGCCGTGCGGACGGTTCCATAGAAAAATAATTATGGGACCGTCCGGACGGTTCTGTAGCCAGTGCGTATTACAAATCATGTAGCCTAGGCTATACATCAGATAGCCTAGCCTACCGACGCCATAATATACTTACAGAAGTTCTTGCCTTTGACCCAAAATGTTTAAACGAGCGCATTATCATTAAATTGAATTCCAAGTTAGTCGGCAGCTACTGAATCAGTTTGGTTTGCAACGCAGATCGTATAGACTTGCATAACAGTTGACTTCGAGAATTGAGTGGATAGCGGTAAAGTCCTTGGATTCTATAGAATGTGGGGTCGATGGGGCACCCACGGTTGCCAACTGCGGGTGAAGAGGCCATCTATGGGGTTTGCCGTCGCCCCTCTGGTCTTTCTGATGGTGGCGGTGGCGAAGAGTGGTCAAGGCGGAGAGCTGGACGAACGAGGAGATGTTATCAACGCGGTTCGATGCCGTGTAAGATGTCTGTCACTGATGCAGGTAATGTAACATCTTTTAATCAGTATATATAAGAAGATTATTTACGGATTGCCTGATTGATGCATTGATTGTCAGACTGATCGATCGGTTGACTGATCAATTGTTGAACGGTTCTTTATGTTTTGACAGGAGACACAGAGAGTAGTCTTATGGCCTTCCGAAAGATTACAGCTAGGCCCTATAGATGAACTTTTAAAAATAAGTATGTATAATAAATATTACCATGCACAAGAGAGTATAATTTAATTATGTAAGTTATAACATGGCCTATAATGTAGGCCTACATGTATTAAAATATTATATTAATTTGTGTAAATTCGGTCAAAATTAGGCTGATGGGTATAAAATATCTTGATTGGGAGCTAAATATAGACTGATGGATATATGGATGGATATATAATTATATATCCATCAGTCTTAAGAGATTAAATTAATTTGTTGATTGACCATCCAGATATATACATGCATCCATTGCACCTCTGAGTAGGTACCTTGAGGGGGCGCTATATTATATTTTTGGAAGGAATTTATATTCCTTTGTTCATTCAGAGGCCATCAGTCCATTCATCTATTTTCCATCCATCTATTATCCATCCATATATCCATTCATATATCCATCTATTATACATTCATCTATTATCCATCCATCTATTATCCATCCATATATCCATTCACATATCCATCTATTATACATTCATCTATTATCCATCCATCTATTATCCATCCATATATCCATTCATATATCCATCTATTATACATTCATCTATTATCCATCCATCTATTATCCATCCATATATCCATTCATATATCCATCTATTATACATTCATCTGTTATCCATCCATCTATTATCCATCCATATATCCATTCATATATCCATCTATTATGCATTCATCTATTATACATCCATCTATTATCCATCCATATATCCATCCATCCATCTATTGTACATCCATCTATTATCCATCCATATATCCATCCATCTATTATACATCCATCCATCCATCCATCCATCCATCCAGTGTTGGACTGGCTTGCAAAAGCGGCCCGGGAAATTTGGTCATGGGCGGCCCATATTATCGAGCGCCGAAGGCACGAAACTTTTCAGGATAAGGGCCGGGCCTAGGCCAATGCTTTTTGTAGCATTTAACATAAAATGAAGGGCATTTTTTAGTTATTAATGAGCCAAATGGCATAATATTGTTAAATGATTATTAAAAGATTAAGAAATTAACACGTATGTGTTTAAATTTGTGATTTGTCGTAAATTGGCAATGATGTTTGGAACCAACTGTCAAATTATGTAGTGCACTGTGCACAGTTTAGTTTATTTGAAAAACGTTACATCGTGATAGAATTAGTAGGCTACACCAGTATGAGAATTGTAGAAAAAAGACTGGGGGGTTGGACCTTGATTCATGTGGAGTTTGGGTGTGAAATGAAGACTTTACTATGGGGTCCTAAGAAAGACTAGGGGGTTGAACCCCCCAACCCCTCTGACAATTCTCACCCTGGGCTACACACAACTTCACAAAAGCACTGTGAATAGCAGTTTTTTCATCGTATCACAAGTTGACGCCTAAATGTCAACGATTAATTCTGAGAAGGTCGACCTTTTCACAAGCCATCAGCATAAAAGACTCTAAACTTCACTGATTTTGCAAAATTTCTTAATCTGTTCAAAATGTATTTCAGTTTCGAAAATGAACTCTCACAAGCAACTTGTGATGAGGATACTGTCAAAACGATTTTGTAAGCCAAAAACAAATTCGAATAAGCTGGACTGTGCAAATTGAACTTAAGGAGAACGTGGTAACAGCAAACAATACATTTTCTGCAAGATTTGAATTTATTTCTGTTCCTGTTGCTGTTTTCTGCTATTGGGACTGTTTCACTTTTTATAGGCCTAGATTAAAATTGCATGGCGTTTTCTGAGACTGTCTGTTATTTCAGTGTCAAATAGCAAATTATAGTCTTTAGTTTTGACACTTTCCCATTTTCTTGCAAGTCCAATAATTCACTTTGCAGCTGCTCTGTAGCAGATTCTCCTGGCAATTTTTTTGGGACCGGATTCTTTTCTATTTCAAAGCACTCTCAACATCAATGTCGAGATTTCTTTTATCTAGTTCACTGTTAGCAAACTCTGAAAAATGTGTAGCTGCTTCAAAAATGACATCAACAGTTTCGACGTATTTGGCTTAATTCATTGATAGTAGGCCTAAGCTTAGGCTATATCTTAAACTATCTCATAGAGTCATATAGGATGTAATGTGTTCAAACACTTTCAAAATAAATTGCGCTGTCAAAATAAATTCAAAATTTGTCAAAGAATCCAGAAGAGTTCTCGCTCTGTACCCAACATCATTGTTAAAGTAGTTTGATTTGAAAATATCATGAAAGCATGTTGTATCACGTATATGTAAGCCTAAAAGAAATCGACAGTTTCTGTTTCTTTATTGCCTGCGCTATAATCAACGGTACGTTAAGTTAAAGTGAATATTGGCACGTAGCCGCACGTTTCATGAGGCAGTGCAAGTTTCTTGTTAACAACCGTGCACTACCGATATTTCATAATTTATAACACTAGAATGAAGGATTAGAACTAAAATATCGTAATATTTTTTAATCATATTTTTTCTTTTTTGGGCGGCCGGCTCAGTCCAAGCCTGGGCGACCGGCCCACCGGGAATTTCCCGGTGTCCCGGTGGGCCAGTCCAAGCCTGCATCCATCCATCAGGACATCTATCTAGATTCTTGATTACAGTTAGATCTGTCCATCCATACATCCATCCATCTTTCCAGTTGTCCATCTATTCATCCATATATTCATCAATCCATCCATCCATATCTTCATTTCATTCATTCAATTCATTTTGTTTACACCAGAGAGATTTTTCACTGCCTCCTATGTCTGGGTTAGAAGACTTTGATTGACAGATCAAAACTGGACTACAGTTTATTATCTGATGGCTGCGCTAGATGGCTTTTTACCCATTAAAAGGAAAAGTGCTTTGCTGTGCATCGTGCAGAGAAAACTAATGTCTATAGTCTTAACAGACATTGATGTGTAATTGATTCAATGATTCCTAGTAATAACCCACAGCCACTGTCATAGGCATAGACTCTGGGGGGGGGGGCAGCCGGGGCACGTTCCCCCAACAGTTGAGATGGACTGTACAGTGTACACCCAATGCATAAAGTGTAGAATGAATAAACTCCCCCCCAATATTTTGGACAAGTTTACGCCTGTGGCCACTGTTGTCTAAAGTGAGACATTTTATTCTAATTTATTCTAATCATGACTGAATCATGACAGCACGTAGATTTCGGAACTCTTAAGACTTTCCTTTTCCTAAGAGTTTGTCTTTAACGGACTGATCTTAAGGATATTGACCTATAATTCAGGCTTGGTTTTGTTGTGCCATCAGTTGATGCCTTTTGCAATAAACACCGGCGCAATAGAAGTTACTAATTAACAATAATTGTTTGATCATAGGCCACAGTGGCATGTACACAGTGGCATGTACACAGTGCATGTCTAGTTTTAATACTAGACACTGAATGTCTTTGGGCATCTTGGCCACTCAGTGCACGATCTATTTTCTGTAGTGTATACGGCTGCAGCATGTGGTAAAATATCATCTTGTCATCTTGTCCCGGTGCCAAGATAACAAGCCATCTATTCTAATGGAGTCATTAGTCACAAAGATAAGATTTGACTTGATATATGCTATTGACCCATCTGCGTAATTCCTTTACATCTGGGGTTATTTGAGGTGATTGGAATCAAGGTGCCTATAGTATTTGGTCTAGCCCCCTTCCAGGCAGTATTATTATTTTTATACATTTATTAAGCGCCACTATCTAATGACCAAGCATCAATCGATGGCACTGAGCTATGTGGGTGAAGGACTTGCTCAAGGTCCCTATGCATCTCTGGGAAAGCTTGAACCTATATATATCCCATATTCTTCACGTTGCCAATCGCTCCCTTGACCCACAATTGACTACCGTGTTCCGTGTGGTATTACTGACATCTGGTATAGGCCTACTATGGTGTAATGTAACTGTATTAATATAGCACTGTTTAGAGACTCAAGATAATAATAATAATAAATAATAGTAATAATATTCTTTATTATTTCAAACCGACAGACGCAGTAAGATTACATTGAAACATGAAAGTACAATAAAGATCTTAATTAACACACGGTTTGGCAGCCATACAAGGCGCCGCCCTAGAGGGGGGTTACGCAGGGTGAGAATTATTGGGGGTTCAACCCCCCTAGTCATTCTTAGGACCCCATATAAAGTCTTAATTGCACACCAAAACTCCACATGAATCAAGGTCTAACCCCCCAGTCTTTTTTCTACAATTCTCATTCATGGGGTTACGGGAGTCGATCCGCGTACCTTATGCTCTCCTGGCCACGAGTGTTACTACTACTCTATCCCCCCTCCCATATGCACAATTGCACATGTACCTCGGTAAGTGTTAGCAGAGCAGTGATACTGATGAAGACAAACAAGAAGGAGAATGAGGCTGACAACGGTGACAGGGTGTGACATTTGGGATGACATTGATGATGTTGCTGATGGTGGTGAAGTTGTGATCATGACGTGTTTGTGTGTGTGTGTGAGAGAGAGAGACAGACAGACAGACAGACAGACAGAGACAGACAGACAGAGACAGACAGACAGAGTGTGTGGGGGGAAAGAAGTACAGCACAGTAGGGTTATTGCTGAAGAAGAAGAAGAAGATGATGATGATGATGACAGTGGTGGTGGTGATGATGATGAAGGCCATGATGATAAGAAGAAAATAGGGCTACTAATAAAACAAGAACTGTAACAAAAGTTGTAATGTTAAAGCCTTCATATTTTAGGGTGACATATAAATTCTCTGTTTCAAAGGGAAATCCTGTTCGGTGTACATTTTATGCTTTGTATTCTATGCGGCTGTGGCAAACACCCCTCCCCACCCCAGGATTACTGAGGGAAGATTTTAGATGCACCTACGTTTACCCCCACTGTCCAAACACACTTCCAACAGAGTCATTCATTGCATGCCTGCAGCCTGTACTTACAGCAGGTCATGTATGATTCATTAATCCAATATTTACCTTTGCTATTGCTAATCCAGTAACAAGTTAATGCTGAGGGTACACAGAGAATCACAAGGCAAACAGACTTTATCAAGGAGCATATTCATCTTGTATATGTATATATACAAATATATGTATACTTGTGTGTATGTATACATATACTTATATATAGCATTCAACACACGTGTTCTGTGTTCAATTGTAAAGGCATGTTTGTGTATGGGTGAATATGGCAGTTAACAGCTACTGTTAAATGTACACTTAGCCTACAACAGTGGCAATTTGTCTCAAATTGAAATAGCTTGAAGAAGTCTTATTACTCCCTATGGCCCCCTGGTGTTAGCCTAACCAGGTGGAAAATTGGGTCGGGCCGTGCCCTTCTCTCCCTCTTCTTATCGTGTGTGGCCGGGGATTGTGGAGCTATCGTTATCGGAACTTGCAGATATCGGAAGGTGCTTCCAATAAAGACCGGAGGAAGATATCTTGGTAGACTGATAGGCGCCCTCGTCGTCAACCCATATTGGCTTCGCGAATTCATCGACCGTGAACCCTTGAAGTGCAATCCCATCATCACTCCGAGGAACTCTCCCTCGTTCGTAATTGTGGAATCTGTAAGATTTTTCCGCCTGTCCAAACTTCAAACGGAAAAATCAATTCCGTATTCAACAAGGTCGTCTTTGCGGTTATTTATGTGCGATCCGAAGAGGGAATCGGATGGATGGAAGGATGGACTGGTGGATGAATAAAATGGATGAATGGGTGTATGGATAATAGATGGGTGGATATATGGATGGATAGTAGATGGATGTATGTATGAATGGATAATAGATGGGTGGATATATGTGATGTAATTTTCCAAAACCAGGCGGAAGTCGGCAAAACCTATTATGAGTAATCTCTCAAAATAGCGCTTCATCTTGATTTTTAGCGAAAAGCGTTTTATATCATAATTGCATTGTTTAATATTTGAAGAATATAATTCTGCAGTCTTTATGATTATTTATTGGTTGTTTTCATACAAATTCGAATAACATTGCAAAGTTGTAAAAGAGTATGATTTCATTTTCGGGTCAATTTCATTGTTTTGCGCGTAGCGGTTATAAATAGCGACTGAGAAATACCCATGATGTCATACATCTTCTGAAAGCCTGGAATTCCCTTTAACCGACTGGCCGACTTTCGTGCCTGAATAATTAATTCCTGTGCCATAAATAGCAAAGAAACTCCGGTCCCCCAAATCTTCTTTCCCGTTGGTTGGTATGACGTGATCATTTAAATGCCGAATGCTAGAGTCCTGATTGGACAACACAAGGTCGCGCGCTGCATCTCGGGCTATTTTTATCTGCGTGAGTGCAATGCTAGAGTCCTGATTGGGCAAAACAAGGTCGCGCGCTGCATCTCGGGCTATTTTGTATCTGCGTGGAGTGGAATGAAAGCTTAGTCAGTTACCAAAAGTTTCTTAATTATTAAATAAAAACAAAAAATAATAACATAATTTAATATTGTAATATTGGCAGACATGTGTGTTTATAACCTGTGAAAATTTCAGCTTTTAAGCTCAAGCAATACCTATCGTAATCAAGGACTTTATAATAGATTACATGGGTTTTTGTTTTTGGCATTTTTCTCTAAATAATTTCTCATATAGGGCATGGTTTCCAAACCGCATATCTTCGTAACGGTTAGACCCATGAGAAAAACCCTTAGCATCTTGGAAAGATATTGAAAAGATCTACAAATATATATTAAAACCTAGTTTTTGTAAATTTTTACGAACCGCCTGGTTTTGGGATCCCGCATCACATATGGATGGAAAATAGATGGATGTATGTATGGATGGATAATAGATGGATGCAGGGCTGTAGTCGAGGGTATACGCGGGTATACAGCGTATACTCACCTCTAGAGACCGTATACTCACCTCACAAAATATTTATATTTATTTATATTAAAATACTGTAGCGTATACTCACAAAATACTGTAGCGTATACTCACCTCTAATTTGTTTTGGAAAACTAACCGGTAGCGTATACTCACCTCTAATTTTACCTCTGCAAACGGACTCGGAGGTTCCCTACCTGGGGTGCCCGCACCCCCACAGGGTGTGAGATGGTATTTCAGGGGGTGCGACAAAGAGGGAAAGTATTTACTATTGTACTGTATGTATGTAGAAACTATCTGTTAACAATTTTTTAATTGCTCAATGTATATTCGTATTTTATTTTTTGAGTTCAGTTTGTTTACCCGTCATATTGTATGAGTGTACTGTGTGGTTCAATATGTGTTTCAAAATATTGAAATTTGACTTATTCATCGTCAAATGTGAAATTACTTTTATAGGGGTGCGAACATTAATAAAAAATTTCACAGGGTATCGAAAAGGTTGGGAACCCCTGTGTTAAGTCAAGAGCGCCTCTTATGAGTCCCTCTCTAACGGGTGCTATATAAATTTGCCATTTCAATTATGGTTAATGGTTATTATAGTTATGCAACATATAGCCTAGTATACGTGGTTAAGTGAATTTGCTTAAATCATTTGCACAAAATTTCCTTCAGGGTGTGATGTGATTGATCCTTCAGTTTTCTTGAACATATTAAAATGCAGATATATATATATATATATATATATATACATATATATATATATATATATATCTGATTCTGTGTGGTGCCAGTCCAAAGGCTTGAGGGTGACGTCGACGGCCCTGGTAGCCATAAACTGTATACAGGTCAATAAAAAAGCTGTATACAGCTAAATAAATATACCATCACGTGACTGCGCTTGTGTGTGTGTGTGTGTGTGTGTGTGTGTGTGTGTGTGTGTGTGTGTGTGTGTGTGTGTGTGTGTGTGTGAGATTACGTAACAAATGTTATTAGGCTCTTGTTATACACGTTATTTTTTACTACTGTTTATGTGGGCGATCATACAAGTCCTGTTTGACGCCTGAACGTGATACTTCTGTTTTTATTGATCAAATCACTGCAGTCTGCTGGACTCATAACATTCACAGTTTTTGGAGGGTGACTCGGAAATATTATTTTCATTATGAAAATAATGCATAGATCACTTTGAGCATCACCGTCGCCCCATATTAGGATTTTTATGAACTCCGTTGGTCTTGCATTGTAGGGATTTTGGGTCTTGTTTAGGCCTAAGCGTACATCGAATGTTCCGTTTCTTAAGATGCAGTCTGTTTGAAACGGCCTCACTTTGACAGGAATGCAATTAACGGCCATAATTGAAACGTCGGCGAAAAGCTGAAGATGAATACTCTTCGGTTATGCTATTGAAAGTAAAATTGATTTTGCCTGTTTTAGTGAATGAGATCACTTATAAAACTATCAGTAGAAGTGGAAAATTTTAACATAGAGAGAGACAGACAGACAGACAGACAGACAGACAGACAGACAGAAAAGAGAGAGAAGAGAGAGAGAGAAGAGAGAGAAGAGAGAGAGAGAGAGAGAAGAGAGAGAGAGAGAGAGAGAGAGAGAGAGAGAGAGAGAGAGAGAGAGAGAGAGAGAGAGAGAGAGAGAGAGAGAGAGAGTCAACGACATGTCAGACAGAAAGAGAAACAGCGAGTGAAAATAGAAAGAGAGCAGTGACGTAACAAGCAAGGAGAGCGAAGGGGTGACAAAGATAGATATCAGTGACGTAACAAACAGAAAGAGAAACAGCGGGTGAATATAAAAGAGAGCAGTGCCGTAACAAGTAAGGAGAGAGAGAGGGGTGTTAAGGAGAGCGATCAGTGACGTAACAGCGAAAAGAGAAACAGTTGATGAAAAGAGAAAAAAACAGTGACGTAACAATTAGTAAACAGAGAGTGGGTGATAAAGCTAGAGATCAGTGACGTAACCAAGAGAAAGAGAAACGGCGGGTGAAAACAGAAAGAATGCAGTGACATAACAAGTGAATAGAGAGGGGGTCATAAGGAGAGCGATCGGTGACGTAACAAACAGAAAAGGAAACATTTGAAAATAGAAAGAGAGCAGTGACGTAACAAGAGAGGGAATGACACAGACATAGATCAATGACGTAACAAACAGAAAGATAAACGGGATGAAAATAGAAAGAGAGCAGTGACGTAACAAGTAAAGGAGAGAGGGGGTGACAAAGAGTGAGAGAGACAGAGAGAGAGCAGTGAGGTAACAAATAAACAAATGGAAGGAGAGACAGAAAACTTCCAATGCGTCGATTGATCGAACTTTAAATCGGTAGAAATCGCCTGATTTGTAGCATAGCATTAACTCAAGATAAAACATGTAGTCTGACTTTGCTGTAATCTACTAATAACACTGACAACACTACTCCAGAATTCAACTTAGAATCTTTACACACACGAATCTATTAGCTTTGGCCAGTCATCCTAATCCACTTCCCACGAAGTCTGCAATCAGTCCACACAGTTGCACTCAACGACATTTGTTACGCAAACTATCAGCAAAATATTTTCGCTCTGTCCTAAAAGTGAATTTAGGACTTCCTTTTATAGGCTGTTATGCCACAGTGTAGTGGTTAGCGCGCTAGATTGTCAATCGAGGGGTCGAGGGTTCAAATCCCCCCTGTGCAGAAATTTGGTTCGAGATTTCTGTTCCGTCTGCACCCCTAGCCAACTCAGCTATGATGAGTACACTGACCATACACTGTCAGTGGGAAGATGAGACGGCGAGGCAGAGGACTGGTCACCCGCCCTCATATGCTGAAGTTAAGAAAATGAAGTCGCTAACACTTCATACCCATGGCTGCCTCAGGGCTAGCTTAAGGGACTGCTCTTCTTCTTCTTCTTCTTCTGTGCCACAGCATCAGATCAGATCATCTGATCAATAACTGATCAATGACTGATCCTGTTGAAGAAGTGTGGGTTTTCAATCAGTTACTGTGTCCCACAGATGCCTGGTGTTTGTAATACCGTTGTGTGACACATGTCCAATGCCATTGTGTGGAATGATTGCGGATTTCTTGGAAAGTGTGTAAGGACGATAGTCCAGTCATTAAATAGTTGAGGTTCAACAAAATTTGAAGAAAAGGTTTCTCGATGGGTTTCACCTCTTTGATACATCTACATTACAGGATAAAAAGGTTACCAAAATATGACATGGGGAACTATGTGAAAATGGGTCAAATCCAATATGGCCGCCTTCGACCATATTGGAAAATCACCTTTTTTGTTTTTTAGAGTATATGCACGTGTAATACCTCTAATATTACTGATTTCGGTATGTAGAATTCATTTCTGATGTTGTTTCCACCTTTCTGGGTCATCTTCACCTTGAAAGGTCATGGTCAAGGTCATTTTTGGCAGATTGGAAAGTTAACTGTTTTGTTTTTTAAAGTATATGCACGTGTAATCCCTCAATGTTGCTTATTTCAGTATATAGAATTCATTTCTGATATTGTCTTTGCCATTCTGGGTCATCTTCACCTTGAAAGGTCATGGTCAAGGTCATTTTGTTACATCGATGACGCCATCAAGCAAACTTTCCATCATTCGGTAAATGTAAATTTTTATGTGTTGCTGTTCTTCGCTGTGACCATATACACACAAATTAAGTTTCACATTATTACTGTAAGAGAGTCTGTTGTTATTCACACGTGCAAATTGTGTGTGAGTTCTGTGGAGTACTGTTGTATCCGAGAGAGAAAGAAACTGAAATATAATTGCGGCTACTGTCGAGGATTCTGTGCCAATCTACTTATTGGGGAGATTGAGCCTAGACTGAATCTCACCCAATGGCTTCAAAAGTCTACTCTTGCCAAACATGTTGTGGTAGATTTCATGTCTAAGATGCAGCAGATGCCAATAGCACAATTCCCTAATCTTGGTGTGGCCATCGACACCATCATAACCTCAGCCTCATCCCTCTACCAAAATGTGAAATTCATCCATCAGGTACTTGCCTCCTACACTGAGATGTCTCAGCTGTGGAAGCGATGTTGTTGCAGCAGTTGGAATAAGTGTTAACATTTTTGTAGATCTTAGACATGAAATCTACAACAGCATGTGTGGCAAGAGTAGACTCCTCACGCCATTGGGTGAGGTCCAGTCTAGGCTCAATCTTCCCAGCAAGTAGTGACTTGTTGGTGTGAGCTGGAATATCACTAGTTATCGAACAGTGGAGATGCTGAGAGCAAATTGTGTGTGAGTACCTGCCTGAGGTCCATACCGCGCTCCTTAGCAATGTCCATGTTCCTATGCACCTCGGTCATCTCCTTGGATGACTGGTCGTTCTTCTGGTTCTCCATTGTTGATGGTGTCTTCTGAGGATGAAGTCGTGCTAATTTTCTTGGTTTTCTTAACGAATCTCTCTTGCCTGTGAGCAGAAGGCATGCTGACCATGCTGATCATTCTCAAGAAAGTTAAGCAAGTTAAGCAGGCGGGAAGCCACCTTTCGGTCAACATCCACCTTTGTGAGCAGGTTGTGCAGTTGCACGGACTGTCACCGAGTATAAATTCTGCCGCTCTAGCATGAAGTCTAACAGCTTAGACACGTTATAGTTAAATGCGAGACGGCGAGTGATGCTCAATGCATGCTGTAGATGGCATTCTGTGTGGCTATTGGGGTGGTTAGAGGTGAGAAAATTGAGAAGGCTGGTGATAGACCCGATCTCCTGGACCAAGAGCTCGAACTCTGCTACGGCAGTGGCATTGCGTGTGGCTTCTACCACATAGTGACCTCCAGGACCCATCGACATTCGCTGGATGGTCTGCTCGACCTTCATGCCACCTCCGACAGCACAGCACCATCCTGGATCATCCTCAGGATGTGTGAACTCCAACACTTTGACCTGTTCCAGATACCACGATCCATAACGTAGGAAGTTGATGCAGTCACATTCTGCAAAGATTGGCATAAAATCCTCGACAGTAGCCGCAAGTATATTCCAGTTTCGTTCTCTCTCAGTTACTACAGCGTTCTTGATGACGGCGACCAACTGCGGCCAAACTCAAAAGAATTGGCAGAGCTCAGACTTGGCTTTGAACTCCTTCTCAAATTCCCGGAAGTCCTGATGCAACTCCTCCACTTCTCCAATCAGGGACTCAAACTGTTCACGGCAACATTGTGTTTCAGCCAGTGTAATTTGCAGTACCTGCAACTGTGTCAGCACTGGATATGCAGCTTTGCCTTGTGATTCCAGAATGTCTCAAACTGAAGCGACCGGATCAGGTCCTCCACAATAAGAATAACAACAGACTCTCTTACAGTAATAATGTGAAACTCAGTGTGTGTGTGTGTTTATGGTCACAGTGAAGAACAGCAACACATGCAAATTTACATTTACCGAATGATGGAAAGTTTGCTTGATGGCGTCATCGATGTAACAAAATGACCTTGACCATGACCTTTCAAGGTGAAGATGACCCAGAAAGGCGAAAACAATATCAGAAGTGAATTCTACATACCGAAATCAGTAACATTAGAGGTATTACACATGCATATACTGTAGAAAACAAAAAAGGTGAATTTCTCAATCTGCCGAAATGACCTTGACCATGACCTTTCAAGGTGAAGATGACCCCGAAAGGTGGAAACAACATCAGAAATGAATTCTACATGCCGAAATCAGTAATATTAGAGGTATTACACGTGCATATACTCTAAAAAACAAAAAAGGTGATTTTTCCAATGTGGTCGATGGCGGCCATATTGGATTTGGCCATTTTGGGGGTGTTCCCGTGGTCCGATTGGGGGGGATGTTATTCAGCAATGGTTCCTGAGCAGGAAACCGTTTAAAAAAGCTTCTGAAGCAATTTCGCCCAGGTCTAACTGCAAATTATGTGTATTATTATTGGCATTTCTTAGGAAACCCCCAATCCGCCATTTTAAAATTCATTTTTGGGGGTGTTCCCATGGTCGGATTTAGGGGGAATTTTTCTATGTTATTCAGCAAGTTTTTCTGAACAAGAAACCGTTTAAAAACCTTCTGATGCAATTTTGCCCAGGTCGAACTGTAAATTGCCTAGACTATAGCCGTTAGATATGTAGATATGATAATTTTGCTTTTTTCGTCAAATCTTGGTGGCCATTTTGTTTTTTTTAACATTTAACTTGAAAATTACATTCCATAACATGTATATGTATATGCTGATATGAATTGACTCATCATAGATGTTTTTAACTTGAGTGGTTCCATATTATGAAACTTTTTCCACTTTGGTTAATTTTGACGGTGGCCATCTTGGATTTGACCCATTTTCACATAGTTCCCCATGTCATATTTTGGTAACCTTTTTATCCTGTAATGTAGACATATCAAAGAGGTGAAACCCATCGAGAAACCTTTTCTTCAAATTTTGTTGAACCTCCATTAAAAATTGTTGTTTAATGACTGGACTACGAGGGCTGAATACGGTAGTCATGTGTCGACGAGCGATTTAAACCTTGTTCGTAATTATTGGCATATTGTGCAAACAAAACTTGCGGCCCCCTTCTCCTTTCCTCTATGAATCTCTCTCACTCTTTGTTCCTGTCTCTCTCCCTGTATGCTTCTCTCGCTCTCTACCTCCCACCCACTTATTTCTCTACATCTTATCAAGGAGCTGTTTGTTGAATGAGTACACAAAGGAGCGGGGGAGGGGGTAGCTCTGATTATTACACCATACGGAATCTATCAGCGGCCGATAGAGGGCCGGCGTGTATCGATGTTTGTTCCTCCCGCGGCCGCTAGAGCCCGTTACGGCGACGTTACTAATTAGCCGGGATAGGTCACTACACGGACGCCTTGTAGGCTATTTGCTTTCTAGATCTGTCTTGTTCCCAGGTGGGGCCTGTGGCCAAGACAGTTCACACCTGGGTCTTCCACTTGGCTCCAGGGTACTATATGGGAACGGAGAGGTGGGGTAAGTGACGGAAGAGGATCCAAGGGAGCAGAGAGGCAGTGAGAGAGACTTTCACACGCAAGCTCACACACAGAGAGTGAGTGAGTGAGAGACAGACAGACAGACAGACAGACAGGCAGACAGAGAGACAGAGAGACTGTGCAGCACTCCATGTTATAAGCAGTAGTGTGGTCCGAACGTAAAAACATAGATTGTCTGCTGTTGTAGCGTGGCCATAACTGTAGACCACATTAGTGCCTGCTGCTTGTAGACTTTACTCGAAACCGTAAGAGTAGAATGGTGGATGGATGGATGGATGGTGAGGTGGGGGACGTGGAGCAAATGTGCCGTGGCGATGTTTGGCCCCAACTGTACGCATCCTTTCATCGGCTGCGGCGTCCGGTGTTTGTTTAGATGTTGAAGGAGTGAGTGGGGAGGAGGAGGAGGATGGTGTCCAGTGGGTTGTTGCCTTTGAGAATCCCACATCTCTTTAAGAGTGGCACAACGGTCGGCCTCCCTCTTTCTGTCTCTCTGTATGTCTGTCTCTGTCTGTCTTTGTCTGTCTGTCTGTTTGTGTCTATCTATATATATGTCTGTCTATCTGTCTGTCTGTCTCTCTCATTCTGTGTACAAGTCTCTCTCTGCATCTCTAGGCCCTTGGATCTCTCACTGTCTGTGCTTTCTCTTTTTGTCTGTCTGTCTATATATGTCTCTGTCTGTCTGTCTCTCTGTTTTTCTGTCTTTGGGTATAAGTCTCTCCCTCTCTGCCTCCCTTGAATCCTCTGCCGCGTCTCTGATTCGACTCCTCGTAGTTCTTGTAGCATGGTACCAGTCTGTGTCTTTCTGTAATAAAAGACAGTATTAAGCCACTTTGCAGTAAGTAAGCAAGTAAGTAAGTATATTCTTTAATATGACCAGTTGCCAAACAGCACTCTGGTGAACATGCATCAGCATACATACATCATGATAAATTAATACGTAAATAACATTCTGACTATAAATGGTTTCTTCAGTGCCATCGTGAGGTTCTTTGTAGGTTCTGTGGGAATTTCATAGACATAAATAAACATACATATAGGGGCCTATGCTGTCCCAGATGCTTGATTAATGAAACCTAAACCTGGCTGAAGCATTGTCTTTCCTTTGTTTTTTCCAACTGGCTTTCCTTTGTTTTATGCTGGATGTTTATCTTCATTCATAGAAGTGGCGATTTATATCAATCGCTGCAAGTGCAGTGGCGTAACTTCATATTCTGGGCCCCCCTGCAAGATTTTCAAAATGGGCCCCCCTCCATACAGCCGATGACAATCTGATAGACAATTTTATGTTTCAAATTATCGACTCACTTTTGAGGCATACATTTTAATGATTTTAATTTATGATATTTTATTTTATTATTAATTTGTAATCTTATGCCACAACTAAAAATTTTTTCGATTTGCATTAAAATTGATTAAATGTTATAAATGAAATGTTACTGAATATTGTTTTATTCAATGTTACGAAATCATAAATCAAGAACAGTTTTGTATTTAGTACAGTACAGATAAGTATTCTAAGACAAGTCCTTGCGACGACTCTTTATCTCTGCAAATCGGTCAATGAGCTGGTCAACATCCATAACTTTTGCCCGCGAGGCTTCAATGCTCAACAAGGCTAAGCCACTAAGGCGTTCTTGACCCATCGAATTGCGGAGATAATTTTTGATGAACTTAAGTTTCGAAAATGACCTTTCTGCTGTAGCCACTGTGACTGGCAATGTCAAAAACATAATCAAAGCAGTTACCACGTCCAGATATGAAGATGAAATAGAGGTGTAATGCACAATTAGTAAGTCTGCCAGTTGCTTAACTGTTGTAATTTTTTTAATTTCGTTGTTCATTGACATTCTGAAAGACAACAACTGAAGCGGAAATTCTGGTGAGAAATCGTCGGGATATTTTTCCTGTAATGACTTAGCAGCTTTGACAATGTTGTTATCATCCTCAGCGAGAAGAGTTGCCGGAAAAAGTACCGAAAAACTGCTTACAATGTCATGCATTCCTTGGAATCTAGTTTTCAATTGTGAGTTCACAATATCTAACACACGGTTAAAAATATTAACTCGAAATGTGTCTTCTGGGTCAGTCAATCTCTGATCATCGGTTAACTCACCAAAATGTTGCTTTACTTTTCTAACTCTTTTGTCTTTATATTTTACTTCAACACCCCACTTGCAAGCAACTGCAACTGCTTCTTTTTTTAGCTTCGTCGAAATTCAGTCTGTAATTTGTAGTCGTCTCCAATGCACTTTCAAGATGTTGTGTTGCAATAAACAAATCTGTGTTCTTGTTTTGTAGATATTTAGAGGCTACGTCTATTGCTCCAAGTATTTTAGAAAACATAACGAGCATGAAAACAAATTCAAAATGTTCGATGGATTTCCTAAGTCTTAAAGATTCATCCTTTTCTTCTTTTTTGCGCGATGTTAGATTAATTGTGGTCAATAGCTTCAAGGTATTAAAATAGTTAATTTTCATACCAAGCAAACTTTGTGCTCGTCCAGCCCATCGAGTCGGGTTAAGTTTCTTTAATGTCACTGTTGATTCTCCAGTTACACTGCTAAGCATATCCCATCTGTTAATGCTAAGCCCGAAAAATTTATATACATCTTGTAGAACAGTGAAGAAATTAGCAACTTCCGGAACTCCATTAACAGCATCGTTTACAACGAGATTAAGGTTATGTGCAGCGCAGTGAATATATATCGCAGCTGGTTGTTCATCACTAATACGTTTTTGAACACCTCCATAAACACCTGACATAACACTGGCACCATCATATCCCTGCCCACGGCAATTTTGTAAAGATATTCCTTTCTTTTTCAGAGTTTCCAAGATTTGATTAGACAATCCTTCAGCACATTGATCAGGTGCCCAGAAGAAACCAATGAAACTTTCAGTTATTGATATCTCAGTTGCATCGCCATTACTATTGTTATTTATTTTTGCATAACGGATAGTTAAACTTAATTGGTCTTTCTTTGAAATGTCTTGAGTAGTATCAGCAATGATTGAGTAGAACAATGCAGACTTGATTTCTTCTGTAATTTGCTTATCAAGATGCTCGGATAGTACGGTAATCAATTCATTTTGAATTTCCGGACTCAAATATTTGATGCTGTGTTTAGGTTTATTTAAAAGTTCACTCATTATTGGATCAAATTCTGCTAGGAGCTCAACTTCAGATAAAAAATTGCCATTATAAACCTCACCGATGTGTTCATTATGTCCTCTAAATGACTGTCCATTGCAGGCTAAACGTAGGGTAATTTTCACAAGCCGCTTCAAAACTTCCCGCCAAAATTTTTTATCTTTCTGAATTTCTTTCTCATTTGATTCATTTAAAGTCATGTGATGCTTCCATTGTTCATATATTATACAAGACGAACTATGGCATTTCGAACTAGCATGTTTAGTAATTTTTTTAGAAAACCCCTGCCAGTCCTGAATACCTTTACTCCAACTTTTGCGGTAGCTTTTATCATTTCTATCACCAAACAGCCAGCAAACTTCACAATATGCAGCATTTAACTTTTTGGAATAGCACAACCAAGTCACCGGTATAGTCAAACCTGCCTTAGTCGTAGTGTTATAGTAACTGGCAGAAAAACATCTATTTTTGTTGTCTCTCGGAAAAGGCCCCTTTGGTCTGCATGAGCCGTGTTCAACAATAAATTTCTTCATATTTGGATCAACTATATCGATTGGATAATGCCCTCTATCAGTAGAATGTTCAAAGTTTACAAGTGCTGCAGAGTTGAATGCTTCATATTCATTGCTTATTATGAGATCTGGCGAGCCGTGATCAGACAAATCGGTTGCCACAGTATTGTCTTTAAAACTGTTAACTTGAGAATTTGTATCTATCTGTAGTTCACTGACTTCACTGCCTCTGGTATCCTCCTGAGGCTCCTGCTCATTTTCTTCATTACGTACATTTGCAACAGATTGTGTTTCTTCCTTTTTAGTCTGTGCCGGTAACAAGAATGAGTCAATTTTACATCGTTTTTTAAGTTCGTTTTGTAAATCCTTCTTTTTCCGTCGTTTAGCTGCTCCACTTAGAGGCTTGCTAGCCATCATTAGTACAATTTTTTATTTTTAAATCTTAAATTTTGTATTGTAAATTGTAATCCGATCTAATCTATTTAAACAAACTTTTTAAATAAATATCAACAACGATGGCCGACGGAAACTTGGCAATGAGACTAATGAGTAATGACGTCAGCATAAATCAAAGACGAAAAGTGAAACTAATTGAGTGAATTAACTGCAAATTTCAGCGTCATCTGGCGATTATAGTTTGCCTTCGAGTCACTGTTCACTAGCTTAAATCAAAGCCTAGAAAAATATGCGCCGACCGCGCATCAATAGTAATATTCCACATCATCTGCCTGCCTGCATGATTTATTGATTTTACAAGGCTAAGGAGTTTACAAGGAGTTTCGGTTTCCGGCTTTCTGCTGTGCATTTATTAATTAAAATAGTTCATTTTTTCAGGTTTGAAAATGGGCCCCTTTTACCTGGGCCCCCCCGCAGTTGCGGGCCCTGCGGGCCCATAGTTACGCTACTGTGCAAGTGCATGGTTGCCTCAAGAAGATTGTTCAAGATCTTTGTTTATTCATGTTTATTATTAATCCTATTGGTTTATTACAAGCAGTCTGGTCTCTGGAAGCATTGAAAGTGATGCTGTAGGGCAGTGCTTCCCTGTCTGGATGCCACTGTACTGAAGGGTGCCATGGCATGAGCCTGCTCTGGGGTGCCGCGGCAGAATGGTTCAAATTGTGAAAAACTACTTATTATCACTCCTGACATGGACATATAACCATTTCTTAAAACTTAAATAGTCGCAACCATACGGTTGAATACAATGAACGAATTGCTTGTCGTTAAAAACTTAAAACAAAGAACTAGCAAAATATAAATGAAATTAAGGCCAGGTGTCGTTTGACTGAATGAGTTTTAGCCAGGGTGCCTTACACTGAAAAAGGTTGGGAATTACTGCCGTTGCGTGATGCCCTACTATAACTATAGCCTACGTTAGCAGCTGAAGTCTGGAAATGTAAAATCTGAGACCATCAGGCCCATTCTTCGTAAGGTGCTGAAACATATGTTTGGAATAAGTGACTTGCTTAAGACTCTTGCATTACGGTCCTCACATATAGCACCACAGTGCTGTGTAATACGGTAGCCGATTAGTTAGAGTGATCGCCTTGTAACACGGAGAGCACGGGTTCAAGCCTCGTGAGACAATTACTATCTGTGTAGGCACTTTAAGCAAGTCTTTCACTCACAATTGCTTGGTCATTGGACAGTGGCGCTTAATAATGCATTGTATAATAATAATAATTTGAACCAAATAATAATTGTAAAATTCAGAATATCATGTAGTCTGTAGCTTGCAAGACCGGTCAAAAGGAAAATATGTTACATGACCTAGATCAAGGTTTCAATTCACAAGCGCTGCGTCAAATCAGAGGGGTTGTCCAGAGATCGATGTCCATTGGAGCTCCGAGTCCACTTGCTGTGTTTGTGTGTGTGTGTGTCTCTCTCGCTGTCTCTCTCATTCTCTCTCTTTCTCTCTCTTTCTCATTGCATCTGTTTGCGTCGTTCGCCAGCAACTCCTCGTAGAGGAGTATTTATTACCTCGGTCACTATTCGTCGGTCCGAGTACTCGATTCCTTGTCGGAAGGAATAGTCGCCGCCGGAAATCGCCGACTGTCTACAGCGACAGATGACTCGTCGAACATAATTGTGCGCTGTTATTCGTGCGTCCGACGCGGTCATCGCGTCAAGGGATGCGACGAACTCATTGTGAGTCGCCATCAACATTCATGACTTGGCTGCGACTTATACGCGAGAAATCGTCGCCACCGCCAATAAAAGTGATGGACTTGCAGTCGCCGAGGCGCAGCCTGTTGGGCGATTTTAATTAAGGCCGAGCGGACGGCTGAATGGCAAGACGGACGTCGCGGATAAAGACTGACCCGACTATTTGTAGTGAGAGAATTCGAAATCCTGGGCGAGTTCATCCACCCATTCGAGGATTTTCAATCGCCTCATTTTCTACGGTGGTCACAGAAGGGAAACGGACGGAGAGAAGAACGGCAGACCGTCTACACGGTCGGTCGGAGACGTATGCAGACAAACGGACGGTTGGGAGAAGGCAGGCAGAGGAAGCCCTGGAGACGGACCGGAGGAGGCTTAATGATGATTGACTGGAACTACTTGTTAACTGCAAACCATGCAATAGTCCGAAACCATTAGGAGCAGATGGCTTAAGTCTCCGAGTCTCAGTGGCAAGACCAGAATTGGAGAATTCCACTTCGACACATTGTATTATATACGCATGTTACACACACACGCACGCACGCACGCACGCACGCACGCACGCACGCACGCACACACACACACACACACACACACACACACACACAGATGCCCTATATGTTATATAGCATAATGTACATGTTATGTACAGGAACTCACCGGCACAGGCACCCACACTTTTGTTGTGACTTGGCAACCCAATAATTTCAGTGCAAGGCTTGCCATGGGTTGAGCCACCCAGATATCTTCTACGGTGGGTGCTGACTTGTTGGAACGATTTAATTATTCCAGCAAACTCATTTTATCCTGAGCGTCAGTGATAGTTTACTTCTGAAAATAATTCCTAATTCAGTTCTAATTCAGTTCTGAGCTCTTGAATTTTACTTCTAATTCTAATTTTACTTCACAAATAATTTTACTTCTAATTCCTATTTTAGTTCTCAAATAATTTTACTTCTTATTTTAGTTTTCCAAATAATTATTAATTTCCGTGCTGTAAAACTACATATGCAACGCTTGCAGAGAGAAGCACACCAAACCTGTCCCGAGAAAGAAAAAACTGTTTGAAGTAAAACAAGGGGTGAAGCTTTAGTCTAACAATGCTGGTAATTTGAATTTTGAGTCGTGTGGTTATCATTAATACGAAACGAAGAATTATCTAGTATCAGCGAAACCGGGTAGGCCCTACTCTGTGGACAACCAGATCCAAAACGCTGTACAGTCGCTGATGGAATTAATTCGAGTCAGTCGTCAAGATCTAATGCTCTTAGGCTATATGCCAGCGTGTTACCATTCATCTATCCCCCTTCCAAGACTTATATTGCTTGTATTTTTCCAGCTAGTGCTGTTCCACAAATTCCATCATTTTCCTCGATTAGTACTTGGCATGTAGATCTGCCTGCACATGTAGTTTCGTCGAAATGATAAACCCAATCTATCTCGCTTCCTTCCGGTCAACATTCTCGATAAACTCGTAATTTTACAATTTAACGATCAAACCCGAAATAAAATGGCGTATGAAACTGAGGTCGTTGGTACGCAATTAAATGGGGACAATATTAGCCTATTAGACAACGAAGACCAAAGATAATAGAAATGGTATGCGCAGCGTCTTCATCTCAACCGAAGTTTTCCAATGGATTTTGTTTGGAACGCGTGCAATTTTACCGGTACTCGCCTTCGTCTCAACTTAAGCGCCACAAGAAGTAAAATGATTTTACTTCTGAAAATAATTTATAATTTCGTTCTTAATTTTAGTTCGGCAAATAATTCCTAATTCAATTCTTAATTTCGTTCTTTCTGCTGAAATAATTCCTACTTTTACTTCTAGTTTTCGTTAACGAAATCAATTATTTTTACTTCTAATTTTAGTTTTCGTTAACGAAAATATCACTGCTGAGAGTTGGGCTTTTTCACTCAGGGCCGTGCTCTGGTGCTGCCATGCTGGGTGTTAAAAGTCAGGGTTAACAAAGTTTTAACAGTATTTACAATTATACACCCTGTAAATATGTACCTCACTTCTATTTCTATCGCCAACGATTGATGCTTGGTCAGTAGATAGTGGCACTTAAAATCCTTCATCACTGCACAGCCTATACTGACTGTCCCTCCATTGTATCTGTATGTATGCATATATGTATATGTGTATGTGTGTATGTATTCATGCCTGTGTGTGTGGGTGTGTGTGTGTGTGTGTGCGTGTATATATCTGGCTACTTGTAAAGCACCTTCTAAGAATCTCGCAAGGGTGCTAAGTTCTTAGCACCCTTAGAGGACATTATTTATAGACAAATTCTTTAGTTTAAGCTGACATCAGGTTTTTGAATGTGGCAGAGGATTCAAGGTGTGTGGTCGATTGGGCCTATGCAGACACACGGACGGTTAGGAGCAGGCAGGCAGGCAGGCAGGCAGGCAGGCAGGCAGGCAGGCAGGCAGGCAGGCAGGCAGGCAGGCAGGCAGGCAGGCAGACGCCGTCAATGTTATGAGGCTTTGAGTTCAATGGTGTGAATTGAAAGTTCTCTTCTGGGTCAATTATCAATATCTGGTTGTTCTATCAATATTTGATTTGGAGGCGGTTTTTGACAGTGAACAGGATTTAAGCTATTGATGCATATTGGAACATTTTAGTCAGATCGCCTGCCTTTCTCTGGTTCTGCCTCTGTCTGGTTGGTTATATATGTGTCTGTCTGTTTGTGCCGATGTGTGGCTGTGTATGTGTGTGTCGGTGTGATGTTCATTAGTCCCGGTGTTTATCTTGGTGTCATTTAATAGTGTTTCAAAGCAGTCGACGATGTTTATAAGTCGCTTTGATGTTGTCAACCTCCGGCAGGGAGTAATAGGATCTGAGAAGTTCAAATTTTTCTCAGATGCATTTTTTATGGTTCTATATTCATAAAATTGACCTATACTCAGGAAAGCAATTGTGCCCACAGAGTTCATAAAGCCACATCAAGTATCTGGTTATGAAAAGCCAGACAACAGCCAGACTTTTGTCTGGATATACTCTATAAACCGGTCTTTCTATTGAGATGAGCAGCAGTATGCATTGTAAGATGTTTAAAAGATCATAAGTGTCCTTCATTGCAAAATACACTTTTCCAGGTTGTGTAACCAGAGCTCTCAGTGTCTGGTAATAAACCACAAATACTGTGGTCAATGCATAAATTATCTGACTTCTGTGAACAAGGGCAGAAACATGGCAGGGTAGGCAATCTGGCGTTACCCCATTTGAGTCTGAGGCATGCAGTTGAGTTGGCTTTCCAAACCAGTTGAGCTGTGAATGCAGATATGTTAAATTAAAAGTGGTTAAGATTTGCCGTTAAAGCAAAGTGTGTGCAAGTGTGTAACAAACTATAGGAGAGTTAAGAAACGAAGGGAAGAGAGAGCAGGATGTTGAGCAAATGAGGAAAACTGGTCAGGATAATGAAGGGTAATGACTAAAAAGATTCAGAATATGTCGGGTACAATTATCGGTCTTGAACTGTGCCACCCGAGTAGTGGCCAACTAGAAAAATACTCTTATATGATCTCGTATATGCGAGAAACTTGCACTCGCTTCCTATGGATAGACAGAATCTTTTCAAGATCCTCATAGTTGGACGGTCGGCGGTAATTGGCACTGCCGTGACATACATCAAGAAGCTTTTGTTCTGAGTCAGCATGGTCACCGGTCGCTTCTCATTTCATTGCCCACAGAGTTATACAGGTTTCTCTCTTCAGCATTTCATTACGAGCTCATCAAACTTTTTCGTGCATTGGACCTTCTTCGTGGAAAACTTTTCCTTCCAGTACACATACTCTGTAGATTGATTCATCTCAACACAAATTTTCCGGTTACATTAAGTCTCTCCAGTAGCGGCGATCTTGTTTGACAGGTGGGGGGGACACTTTAGAACTGACCTGGTCAAAAAGAGTTTTGAACTGATCTGGTCAAAGAAAAATGTAAAAAAAATGTCGTTCTCACAAATCTGTTGACCTTTTTGATGTTTCAGCAAAATTTGGGGGGGAAACAAATGTGTGGTGTGTCCCGTGTGGCGATCCTGGGGGTCAATGGAGACAAGACCCCCACCTTTGACAGTGGGGGTCTTGTCTCCATCGACCCCCAAGATCGCCGCCCATTTATTCAGTATATGTGCTTTTGGAGTTTGACTGAAGGGTGCTATGCGAATCTGTTCTTACATTACAGTGCAAAGGTCATCATTCATGATGACTTGAAACCTTGAAATCGGTTCAGAAGTCGGCAAGAAGTAAAGGTGACAGCTGCAGCTGTAGTGTTCAAGAACCTTTTTCGACGACAAATTTCTGTGTGACTTTGCACGTTAAAAATGTTCCTAATAAATAATAAATTATAAATAAGATTATGTACAGCAGCATTTTAGCATACAGTATAATGTAATGTTTCTGTTTGGCTGTCTGCTTCTGTAATTCTCCATTTATTCGTAAACCTAAGTGTGTTTACATTGTTGCCTTGTCTACTGACAATTTTCATCAATTATTTTCATCAATTAAGGCGATAAACAAGTGTTTGATAGACCCTATTGTGAACAGATTTGGTCTTTCAAGAGAGGCTCTGAAGAGACGAGGAGGGAATACTAAAGGATTGATCAATTCCTCCAACGCAGAATAGAGAAACTGAGACTCTTGTTAATGATGGATGTATCCTTAACTGCAGTCTCGGCGTTTAGAGATAAACAGGATATGTTCCGAAAGTCGGGACTTCTCTGAGGCTTCGCTGGTTTTCCATTGGGAGATACAATGAATGAATTGAGTGATGTGTCAAGTGCAATGGGACCCTGCTTGGCACGCGGCCAAGTGATAACTGATTAATGAAAACGCCGAAATTCGGACAGTTAATCTATCGACAAATCGCCAGGAGGGAGTATTATAGGCAGATCAGACCCTGTTTTTAGTCAGACCCTTATAAGAAACCCCCTCTGCGTGTAGAGTAGGCGGAATATCTCCCATCCGATGCGATGGTAATGAGTTTATGGCATTCTGTTGACAGATTGTCATTGGCGTCACCTCCGGCAGAAACGAAAATACGATGGATGTTAGTTGGTCGATGTTGGGGTTGGATGATAGACATGAAGGAGGCTTAACGAGTATCCCTTCGCTTGCCAACAACACTCTGCCGCTGCAGTCCGTGGGTGTGGCTCACGGCTGGTGCTGCTCAGACTGATTGCATTCCGTGATGCACTTCAAATGACATAATTCTGCACCTTATGGCCGAGATATTTCCCTGCGAAAGTTTCGACTCTGCCATAAAACTGTAATATCTTTGCCGTAAGTGTTCGTCACTTGTCTTCGCTGTTGAAATATTGGGACGTTCTCACCACTGCTTCTCCTATCGGAACAGTTGCTTCTACATAGCGCTCTTTCTTGATAAACATTGTTGTCAGGTCAGGGCTGAAACCCAAAGCATGTGATACAGATTTAGACTAATTTCGAATGCTGGGAAAGAAAGTCGGCCAACGTATTTAGCGGTGGATTTGAAAGTATTTGCTGTTGTTTATACAAACGTCTGTTGGATTGCCTGCTTATCTGTTTATCCTGCTGTACCTTTAATCACTCTCTGTTTATCTGTATTCTGTCTCATCCGCGTACCCTTTGTACCGTTTTCTGTCTTAGTCTGTTCTCTGTCCATATATCTCTACGTGTGCGTGTGTGCTTCCATCGGAGTCCATGTTCGTGTGCTATCATAATTAGTCTGCGTTTGAGTCTGTCTTCGATTGCATGTGCACGAACTTCTTTCGCCACTCATCTCTTTTGATGCGCATCCTTTGTGCTTGGAGTGGACTGATCGGTCGGTCTGACAGTCGCTCGGCGAGTGTACACCTGTGATAACAGAAGGACCTTCATACAATTGTTTCTCATTGGTGCTACCGGATTAATATCTGCGCGCGGACCGTGTTACCGCTTGACAAACACTACACCCTTTGACGGGGTAGCGGCCGGGGACCCGATCGATACCATCCGGCGTACGTGTTTGCCGTCGGCCTCAGCTGGTGTTTGCCCAACGGAATTAAACCTTTTCAGGGGCTCCGTTCCCACTCAAGAAAGTTGGAAGGAAGTGAATGGTTTCTTTTAGCAGCTACCCTAAGACCAGGATCCGCTGGTTATGAACTTCAACTATTTATTACTGCAATACTTCAGACGGTCATAAAACCTTTGTTAACGTGTCAGGTTTGCAATATCTCCAGACACGTTTGCGAACGGGATAGCCGTATACAACCGAGTTGTCTATCTGTATTGCGATCTCCGAGAACATCTGTTGAAGCGGAGATCAAGTGTAATACCCGACAGAAGTAACTAATTAGGCTACCGTTGGTCTGGCCACCCACGTCGGTAATTAAAACAGACTTCAACAGGATTCTAAGACTGCCAATCAAGTAGCTTTAAGTTGCTATTAGTTGCTTTTCTGTTAAGCTGTTCACCTATTATACAAACCATCAGCATACATATTAAAACTTATTCATTTCGGCAAATATTTGGCACTGCTTGTAATCTTACAGGGACATTTACGGGTTTTTTAGTATTTATTCGGATTTAATAAAGGGGATGATGCCTTTTGCTCATATTTTGACACTTTTAGGCTTTGCATTTGTCCATTATTGCTTATGTATTCTGACATTTTTTGGCTGCTATCTTGTGAGCATAATTGGTGTATGTATGCATTTGGGTATTTGTAAAGTACCTTTTTAGAATCTCCCAAGAGTGCCCAACATGGCAATCTAACAGATTATGGAGATAAGATGTATTAATAAATTGGCTTTGTATTTTGGATTTCTGTGGCTCTGCATGCATTTATTATTGGGCATTGTATTTGATATTTGGTGGTTGTTTTTATACACTTGCTTATTAATTGTCTTTGTATTTTTTTTAGAGAGCACTGGATCCTGAACTATCACATGTCTATGAAACAGTGACGCTTCTCACTTGCCTACAGGAACCAGAGTGTGAAGCTGTAAGTGTTGAGGTCTACAACTCCAAGTGTGACTCTGGTTAAAATACTATTAGCACTTCTTAGAGCAGGAATTAATTTGACTGATTTTAAAATTGAGTGTTTCATTATATCAGCTGAAAATTATGAAATACCCCGTGCAGGTAGTTTTAAGTGATGGCACAAGTATATGTAATTGGAGATATTATTATTATTATTATTATTGTTGTTGTTGTTATTATTATTATTATTATTATTATTATTATTATTATTATTATTATTATTATTATGCATTAATTAACCGCCATTATCTAATGACCAAACATCAATTAATGGTGCTGAGCAATTGTAAGTGAAGGACTTGCTCAAGATCCATATACAGTAACCGTCTCGGAAGACGCCCGAACCCCACTCTTTGCATTACAAAGCGAGCACGTTAACCAATCAATAATCGGTATTCTCTAAACCAGTGTGAGTAATAAACCCTTCGTATTGTTATGTCTGACTGAGGCACGGTCACATATATTATACCTGATAAAATAGACAATTTACTTTCTGTCATCGAGAATCTGATTGCTAAGCTTCTGTTGCGCCTTTTCATGGCAAGCAAGACATCGATTGATAGCCAGAGAATATAATCTGGTTTCACAGTTTCTTTTTTCCCTCTAGATGTCGCCTCCGATTGCTTCAGCGTAACAACTCGTTTTAAAATTCACGGCCGTTTGCACGCGGTGTTTTGAACTTTCGGTGTTCACAGCCACAGCAGCTCAGAGATGTTACTTTACAGTGGTGCTATAAAACAGACCGGTTACTTTACGCCTTTCCCTCATCTACGTCCTCCTCTGTCGTTTGGAAATGTAGATCGGGGTTCATTTCCATATGACTTTTGACGCTGTTTAAGTCTCTGCCGACGAACATTGATATCCATTGCCGATTACTTGCTTCAGCACCGCAATACTTATACTGCCGCCGTGGTGTAATATATCTTCCGGTAGTTGGGGCTTTGATTTCAGTGAGAGATCATCGGACGATCTGATACGGGCCGGCGCTTGATTTGTGGTCTTTCTTACACCCCGTTACTCCCGACTTCCTTCGCGGCTGTCTCCCTATCCGGTCCGTTTTATGCCCTGCCGACGTCATATTTACATTCCGTGAAATCGCCAAATTTGCTGTACCCATAATTTCTGCTGCGGTCCCCGCGGGAAGATCGCGTCTACGCTGATAAATCCATCGGGTGGGTATAGTGGCCGACCACCGGGTCGGAGGATGCGCCTGGAAAATGATTCCCATTTATGATGGAGTTGCAATTGTCGGAGGCGGCGTCCGTTGGTGGAGCGTCCTGCTGGAGCGGCCGCCGTCCAGCGGATTTCGTTAAGGGATTTGTACGACAAATTGGTTTTTGGCGCTGATCGCGTTAAGCGTGTTCTATCTCGCGAGACGGAGGATGAGCGAGACAGAGAGGGACAAGGAGGAACACGGACAACGGGAGAGACTGGGAGTGACTGGTTTGTTTAGATGTGTGTCGACGATGAATCTCAGCGGCCTTTTTAGTTAGACGTATTGTCCGACTAAGCAACAAAGACGGGCGACAATCACTCGAGCGAAATACAGGTGACCAAGAGAGAGCGGGATTTAGTTACAAGAGCCACCATACCAGTGCTTCTGATATTGTAGCCTGTAGACGACTGTAGTTTGTAGTGGGCCTGCTGTAATGTGTGGTCTTTGTTTGCATTGTTGCTTAAGTGCTTTGGCTTTTCTTTTTAAGCTTAAGTTATCAATTTTCATATCAAGATTTCGACAGCGCCAAGCAAGCTTAGTCGCGGGAAGCAGCTTATTCACAGGCGCTCACATGGGCGCCCGGAGGGGGGCGCAAGGGGGCGCCCCCTTGATTTTACAAATATTTTATAAAAATAAAATCTTATGATTATTATGATTATTGCAACAGTCCCAACACGATTTTCAATGAGATGAAACACTTAATTATTTAGGTAAAGTCCTTGATCATTACTTATTTAAATTTTTTTTCTGTACAAACGTCATTTTGCTCCCCCAAAGAAATTTTGCCCCCCTAAAATTTTTTGCGCCCCCCTAAAAATATTCCTGCGGACGCCCATGGGCGCTCAGTCAAAATAAAATCGATAGGCAGGTCAGATGCATGAAGATGAATGGAGGTTGGACCTCTCTTGCATAGTATATCCATTGACTCTTAATGCTCGCAGCCCAGCCAACAGCAGTTTCCATAGGCTTCATGCATGGTAACGTTGGGAAGATGTCGTAGACTAGCGGTAAGAAGCATAGGCATAGACTCGGGGGGGTCGGGGCACGTGCCCCCCGAATAATTGAGATGGACTGTACAGTGTACATCCAATGCAACAAGTGTTGAATTAATAACCAAATACCCCCCAATATTTTGGTCAAGTTTACGCCAGTGGTAAGAAGCAGTCCTTTAAGCAAGAGCCTGAAGCATCCATTGGTATGAAGTGTTCGCGAATTCATCATTTTCTTAGCCTCGGCATATGAGAGCGGGTGGCCAGCCCTTTTCTGCGCGGTCTGATCTTCCCACCGACAGTGTATGGCCAATGTACTCATAGTTGAGTTCGACAGGGGCGCAGATGGTGCAGAAACCTCAAAAGCAAATTTGAGGCAAATTTGGACAGACAAGCAAATTTGGGGGGCCCGATAGCGCATTGGATAACATCTGGCGTAGAGTGCGAGAGGTACAGAGATCGAGTCCCATAGGCGGACATGCTTTGTAGGCTGCAATTTGCGCCGTGTATTGTAGGCTGTCTGTTCTGTTAGTAGTTAAGATTTATCGCATAACATGTACATGTACAGCGCAGTGCGTTTGCAGGCGCTTAATTAAAGAATAAATATTATTATTATTATTAAATTTCTGCCCTGGCGGAGTTTTGAACCTCCGACCTCTCGGTTGACAGGCTAACCATTAGACTGTAGTCAAGATTCACAGACAGACAGACAGACAGACAGACAGACAGACAGACAGACAGACAGACAGACAGACAGACAGACAGACAGACACAGACACACAGACAGACAGACAGACAGACACACACACACACACACAGACACACAGACAGACAGACACACAGACAGACACACAGACAGACAGAACTTAACTAAGGGTTTTCGGTGCCTTATGTCATAATACTGTTCTCTACAGGAACGGCAGCGGCGGGCATTTCGTGGTAGGCAGTCGAGCGTATAGTATACCCGTCTGCTTCGCGAGGCATCTTCCGCGGCGGTCTCTTTCTTCTCCCTAATAGGTCTAATTGTGCGTGTAAGACCCGCGGGCCAGGTGCACTGCGGTCAGTCTCCACTAATTGCCTCAACTTTGCGAACATCGGTGTATCTAACTAGCGCAAGATTTATTGGCTGATGCTCGGTTTTATCGGATGCGTATAGGAACGTCATCTATGGACGTTCCTTATATTGATACAACACAGAGAGTAATGTCTACTAAGACAAGACACTATCGACGTATATAGCTTGGTACTCGATGATGACAGGCTGTGATCAGCCTGCAGTGCATGTCGACAATGTCGTCTACTACAGAAGTCGTGCAAGCGAAAGTGTCTAATTCCAGAGACTGCAGAGAGGAGCGGTAACTTTGCTATCATGGCACTTTAGGCAATTGATGTATACACAAGCGTCCTCGCGGCTTTAGTATCTAGCGTTACAAACCACTAATTGTGGAGATGTACACTAGTAATGTCGTTAGTACTTTATGAAATGCCAAATAATGCCTGATCAGGTCCATGAGGTCTTTTTATAACAACGAAAGCCCATGATCCTTGATCAGGCTTCGTGCCTGTGTAAGCCACAGTAATCGTCTGTCTGTCACAGTGTCAATTCTCCGCTGCTGCCGTTTTCGGGTGGTGCCAGTCCCAAGCCTGGCTAAAGGAAGAGGGCGACGTCAGCGGCCGTGGCAGCCATAAGACATCGTTGAACGCCGGACTGCTCGTTTTGTCAACGACCCTTCCAGGCACATCAGCACCTAGTGTTGGCAGACATGGATTCTCCGCGGAGCCGCACGTCTGGTCATATGCTGGCAGCCAGCCTTTCGGCAGAAGGAAAAGATGGGAGGAGGGAGGGAGACATGGAGGGAGGCTGGCAAATGATGTGGCATTGCTTTATGGTCCGTTTGCTGCCCAGTGGCTCTGTGCAATTGAATTAATCGTAATCGCAACCGCGTCGGTACGCCGTTGTACCGCCGCGTATCGTCTTCAACGTTCGACGCTGGTTCCCCGCTCTAATGGGCGCCTAATGTCGTCCGTTCGTCGTAATTAATGGCGTTTTCTGCGCCGTTTTGAGCAGCGAAATCGGCCGGAAACTCGTTTACAGTCGGGCGTTTGATGGGGGCCGTCATGTCTTCCGTAGCGTCGGTCGCTCTCTTTACAGGCGGGTGTAGGGGATCGCCACACTACCCCCCTTCCATCCGTTGGTCGGTCTGAGGTCGTGAACCTTGTCCTCAGATGATTATGTTTGCCGTGGGGTTAGGTAGGGTATACTCGAAGGTGAGCGAGGGATGCGGGTGGTGTAATAAAAGAAAGTGTAGATACAAGGCGATTTTGTCTTAAGGATTTCGTAATATTCGCATTCCTTTTAAGACCTGTTGAGTATTTACCATGCATTTTAAACTTACTCAGTATTCCTATTATACATACATTTTAAATATGTATTTTATTTATTGTATTTAAGCATTTATAAAGCGCCTATAGGCCTAGTAGGGTGAACCGTTCAGAGGCGCTCCCAGTGCGCAAGGCCACAAGAAAAGAAATAAGTTTTCAGGAAACCAAAAGAAGACGAGGGGTAATTATCTATTAAAATTTGAGAGCGAGTAGAAGGAGACAGTGTATTCCAGAGAGAGGGACCAATTGAGGCAAAAGATCGGGACTGAGCCATAGCTGTTCTAGTATGAGGAACTGCCAAATCAAATCAGTCAGAGGAGCGAAGTGGACGATGCGAGGAGACAGAAAGAGGCCGGTGAATTACATCGATTAAATATCAATTAAATATAAATTAAATATCAATTAAATATGTAGGCCTATAGATGTGACGTGTGTGTGTGTGTGTGTGTGTGTGTGTGTGTTTGCGTGTTCAGTGGTTGGGGCATAAATCTAGAATATTTTCCCCTTTCGATATTTCTCAACTATTGTGACTCCGCACACTTTCAACAAACTCTGGAAAACTGTTCTTAGACAACTGTTCTGCGATGGGTCCCTATAGGGATGGTAGGGGTAGGGCCTCTGAGTAGAGGCTCTATATAACGATCGGATTGAATGAATGAATGAATGAATGAATGAATGAATGAATGAATGAATATAATGTAAGCCAACTGTGTGCACGTATACTATATAGTCGTAGGGAACTGCAGTTTGCTTGTAACGCTGAGGGTACGGGTTTAAGCCTCCCTGATGTTTACTGCATGGTCGCGACGATGAGCAAGTCCTTCACACACAGTTGCTTGACGCCAGTTATGCTCTGTCGTACGGTTTTAGGTGCACATCTTAACTTGAAAAGGATTGCAATATAAAATACTGTTGTATTTGTGTATTAAGTAGTTGGCTTGTATGTAATGTGAATTTCTAACAGGACAAAGGCTTTGGACTTAGCAGCCTTTGTACACAGAGTTTTAGAAAAGTTATTTGATTGAATCTTGTAGTATTCTGTTTACACAACGATCTCTTAGGACTTAGGCCTAATTAATTTAATTCCTGCACCGATTAATACAATGGAATAGGGCCTACTGCATTTGATATTGCCCTTCTTTCAAAGTTCAGAAATGCACACACAACCAATGGAGAGACCAACGAAGGCGCTGAGCAATTGAACGTGACGTGCAGGAGGTTCGAACCCAGACTCTCTGCGTTACAGGCTGAGCGCTCCAACGAGTCGGCTACCGTGCGGCCTACCTTTAATCAAGCGACCGACTTATTCACTTATTATGTGTTGTGTTGTTGTTGGTGCAGTGCCTGTTGTTATGTGTTGTGTTGTGTTGTTGTTGGTGCAGTGCCTGTTGTTATGTGTTGTGTTGTGTTGTTGTTGGTGCAGTGCCTGTTGTTATGTGTTGTGTTGTGTTGTTGTTGGTGCAGTGCCTGTTGTTATGTGTTGTGTTGTGTTGTTGTTGGTGCAGTGCCTGTTGTTATGTGTTGTGTTGTGTTGTTGTTGGTGCAGTGCCTGTTGTTATGTGTTGTGTTGTGTTGTTGTTGGTGCAGTGCCTGTTGTTATGTGTTGTGTTGTGTTGTTGTTGGTGCAGTGCCTGTTGTTATGTGTTGTGTTGTGTTGTTGTTGGTGCAGTGCCTGTTGTTATGTGTTGTGTTGTGTTGTTGTTGGTGCAGTGCCTGTTGTTATGTGTTGTGTTGTGTTGTTGTTGGTGCAGTGCCTGTTGTTATGTGTTGTGTTGTGTTGTTGTTGGTGCAGTGCCTGTTGTTATGTGTTGTGTTGTGTTGTTGTTGGTGCAGTGCCTGTTGTTATGTGTTGTGTTGTGTTGTTGTTGGTGCAGTGCCTGTTGTTATGTGTTGTGTTGTGTTGTTGTTGGTGCAGTGCCTGTTGTTATGTGTTGTGTTGTGTTGTTGTTGGTGCAGTGCCTGTTGTTATGTGTTGTGTTGTGTTGTTGTTGGTGCAGTGCCTGTTGTTATGTGTTGTGTTGTGTTGTTGTTGGTGCAGTGCCTGTTGTTATGTGTTGTGTTGTGTTGTTGTTGGTGCAGTGCCTGTTGTTATGTGTTGTGTTGTGTTGTTGTTGGTGCAGTGCCTTCGTCCGTGCAATCAGCCGTTTACCAGTGTCAGTCTGTGTCAGGACGCATGTCAACTTCCGGTGAGTTACTCAGTTACTCAGTTAATCAACCGATACAACGTCAATCAGTCAACCAATCATCAATCAGCTCGGTCAATCAATCAGTCCAATCAATCAATGATATATACTGGCAATGAAGACTATTGCATACATGATTGTACGTAATAGTCGCCGTGCTAGGACCTTGAGCAAGGCCTTCCTGCTTGACGATGCCTTTGGCTTTGGGGATTTAGCTAGTAATGCTAAATAAATACAGCGTAATAGCAAAGATGATGGTGGTGGTGGGTGATGGTGGTGGTGATGATGATTATGATGATGATGTCAACGGTTGACTATGATGTTGATGGTGACAATGATACAAAGTTGATGATGATGAAAATGTTGGTGAAGATGACAATGATGATTTTAATGATCATTATGATGACATCTGGTGATTTATATGGAGCCTTTTACTAAACTCTTAGAGGAAATTTCGTTGTCAAGTTGTCTTTATTCAGCCCTGAAAGGCGCTAAGACTGGCTCCATATAAAGCACTCTGTCAGCGTTGGCTCACATTACGTATATGTAGCCACATCCGAAACCGCCTTCTTTCATTTGTTTCGCTTAGCCGTGCCACGTGACCGGAAGGCGTCAGAATAGACCCCAGTATTAACGTTAAGTAGAGAGAAGCGGAAGTCTCTTCACTCGTTGGCGTCATGCGGTCCCCCATACCCTCCCTCACTGTCCCTTCCGGTCGCCGCCGTCGGGCATTGTCGACGCAAGATTTGTCTCTCTTATGTGCGTCAACAGATTGTCAATTTGCTCACAGTTTATTAGGATTTCGCTTCCCATAGGAACCATGCTCCCACGCCAGCCGTACTGCGGATTATCGCACCGGTTATGATACGATTAAGGATCCGACAACTTCTGTAGGGTTTCGGTCTCTTCGGTCATTTGCATAGTGATAAGCGTATTAGCGGAGTAGTGGGAAAATTTTGTAAATTGAAAACAAAGCTTACTGAGACAGAGTTGTCTGGAGAAGTTCTTTGACTGCGCAATCTGGTTATGGTTGCATAGTTCTTACTTACTTACTTAGATAAGTGGCCAGCGTTATTAAAAATAACAAAGATACATGAAAGGAATCTTCTGAGAATAAGGATCTTGAGGTTGAAGTGTTGTTCGGCAGAGGCGCAAAAATGACAGCCTCTGTCTCTGTCTCTTTGTCTCTGTCTCTTTCCTCTCTGCTCTCTCTGCTCTCTCTGCTCTCTCTCTCTCTGCTCTCTCTCTCTGCTCTCTCTGCTCTCTCTGCTCTCTCTCTCTCTCTCTCTCTCTCTCTCTCTCTCTCTCTCTCTCTCTCTCTCTCTCTCTCTCTCTCTCTCTCTCTCTCTCTCTTTCTCTCTCTCTCTCTGTCCTCTCTCTCTTCTCTTTCTCTTTCTCTCTCTCTTTCTCTCTCTTCTCTCTCTGCTCTATAATGACTATAATATTGGTTGGTTAAATTCAGACTGGCAAGTAGGCAGTAAGATTACATGATATAGTTGTAATAGATGATTACACGTTTAACAGAAGTTGAATTTAACTGTATAGCAGCCTGCAAGGCGCCCATCTGTCCTACTGCTCATTTTACCGTCTGCCCCAGGGAGTGTAGGGAGTGAAAAGGCTGAGTCAGCCTTTATTGGGCTAGTGGGCATCGAACCTGCTTCCTTCTGAGCTTGTAACCATTCAACCATCTCCATGCCCCCACCCCCGATTAATTACGAGTACGAGCCACAATCCAACGACAGGAGATGGTTTTTAAAGTCCCAGTCTGCCCTGATGTATCGCTTGCTCTAACGCATTTGATGTAGATCACAAAAGTGCAATAAAAATACGTTTGGTCAGGAAAGCTTTTTTATATGGGCCTCTTCTCTATTATAGATGGTGAACAGGAAAAGACGGTTTGAGTGTTCTTTGAATCTAGGTTTGGTTATGCTCTGGGTAGCCATTTGGGAGTCATTTGATGCACTTTAGGTTGCCATTCCTACAACCTGGATTTCTTTACCTATAGGTTTTATTCATTTGTTTAAACTGTGTAAGTAATAAGTTTGGCTGTTCTTTGAATGGCATGGTGCAATTCTTAATGTGATGTTATGTGGTAACTTCTACAGCAACGTTGGACCTTCGAGTGAAAACGGTAATCAGACATCGTAAGCAATTGGAGAGTAGAGTTGAAATACATTATGTCAGGTTCTGTTCTCGGTCCTCTGCTGTTCATTCTTTGTAACTTCCACACTCAGCAAATTCATTTCCTCGTTGTCTGTCGATCACCATTCTATGCCGATGATATACAACTCCCCCAACAGCATGGTTATATGGTATACATATCTAAAAAATACATATATTTTGCCCATTTGGGCTGTATATGTATAGTATATTGTATAGCCATATAGATTATGACACATGCACACCATACAATATCTACATTATCAATATATACAAAAATTACAAGAAATTTGCCCAGAATGTCAAATCCCATAGGCCTATAGGTGTTGTTGCTAATGAAGAATACTAATCCAAATAAAACTACTGAGCAGCCGTGTTTTAAGGCAGAAATATACAGCCGCACATGTAGATCTCCGACTGATATTATTGCAACAATGGACACTTGGTCGACTGGTCACTTAATTCATTCTTTAATGACGGGCCTAGCTGAATCGGCTATCAATTTCAGGCTACACACACACACGCACGCACGCACGCACGCACGCACGCAAGCACGCACGCACGCACGCACACACACACACACTCACACACACACACACACACACACACACACACACACACACACACACACACACACACACACACACACACACACACACACACACCACCACACACACACACACACACACACACACACACACACACACACACACACACACACACACACACACACACAACTGATTGTAACGATGCATGCCACACGGCAGCTCACCTTCAATGTGTGTCCAAAGTAGGCCTATATTATTATTTGAAGTTCAAATGTTAGACCTTATCCCGTTTGAATGGGTGCCACGCCACTGAAGGCCCCTAAGTCCGGATCTAACCAGCCTTAAATTTTAAATCTGAAATAACTACAGATCTGAGTTAGATTATACCATGTATGGAGCAACCTGCCTTTATGCTGGATTTCTAATCTC
>OY744612.1:3108432-3120932 GCA_963556255.1 Allolobophora icterica | reverse complement strand
ACTGGATATTGTAACAGGGTATTTAGATATTTAGACTTTGACATGAAGTGTTACAGATTTGCGTGCTTACTTACTTATCTAAAAAATAGTTCCACCACTGACCTAAGTCATTTGCTGCCCATTATAAAATTCGCAAAGTTAAAATTAATTTATTTTAAAATAAAGTAAATATGTCTTGAAACATAACCCGTTGCCATTAATTGGGGATCAACTATTATAACCAATTATTTCTGTGATGTTTGTTTAGGCATAATTCTGTCACAACTGGCTACGCCTGAAAATTCTTTAAAATGGAAATTAGTTATAGGTTACTAAGTAAATTTGTTGTGCAATGTTATCAGTGTAAATAAGTGAAGGCCAATTGTTACAAAAGTTTATTCTTTCACCTTATCAGTTGTGCAATGCCAGGGACTCTATTATTTTCAACACTTTCCCGCGTGGCGTATGATTCCTAACTTACGCCCCTTGGTTCGTGCGTAGATTTGCGTGCT
This sequence comes from Allolobophora icterica, assembly GCA_963556255.1. Classification (NCBI taxonomy): domain Eukaryota; kingdom Metazoa; phylum Annelida; class Clitellata; order Crassiclitellata; family Lumbricidae; genus Allolobophora; species Allolobophora icterica. The sequence goes on along the minus strand of OY744612.1, from coordinate 3,120,441 downwards.
TACTTACTTGACTTAAGTGACATTATGGCTCCTTTAGAAAAAATGGCGGACGTTTAGATCTATCACAAATGTCGCGAACTTCTGATGATTCAAGTAAGTAATCTTAAATCCCAAATTCGTATCACTTATTACCATATTTGTGTAATGAAAACACAGCTTTGACCGAGATATTGCCATTAATATAAGCATATAGCGCTTAACAGACTTGCTCGTGGTAGTTATTCGAATTATCAACCAGTGGTCGCACCTCAGACTTTACTTGGCGATTATACTTGGGTTTTCTGGTAGAAGTCGAGCAGTCATTAAAATTTATGTGCTTTTTAATGTGCTCTCAGTGACTTTCTGTATTGCATTTGCAGAATCTGCAATCAACGTCTACATAGCCATGTAGCTATCAAAGTCGGTAGCCATGTGACTGGAATTGATTTTCTGTTTGAGCTTAGTGTGGCATATCCGTGAAACACTGTGAATACCTTCAACGTTTTTCAGTTGTAAGTAGAATTTCCAGTCTGTTGCTATGTCAAATTTCACTTAATATTTGTTTATAAATTGAATATTATTATTACCATATTGCTTTTGTGAGGTACTTAAAGGTTGCTATATTAAGTGTTTTGATACATACATACATACATACATACATACATACATACAATTATTATTATTATTATTATTATTATTATTATTATTATTATTATTATTATTATTATTATTACTACTACTACTATTGGTGGTTCGGTAAACTTGTGCTATAGGGGCCCTAGTTGTGCAACCTGGAAAGGTGACTACATGTATACCAGGAGGACTCACCGTTACACTAACAGGCGTAGTTTAATTAAACAAGTTAACAACAAATTCTATACACAAATGTTTCCTGCATCAATGACGCTAATAACACTCGTTAAAAATTTTAAGGTAACTTTAAAGCTGAAATGTTCAAGTTGAATATTCAAATCTCACTATGCTGAATTTTTTGTATTTCAAATATTGCAAAACACTCAACTCATCCTTGCAAATCTTGTTAAACTCCAACAGTTTCATGTTATAGTAAGGTGTAAAACAAAGAGCTGGACTATTTTAAAACTTGACTGTTTTAAAACTGTGCATGTTTAGATGGTTTGTAAGGTTTATTTAACGACGCCGTCATATCAAAGATGATTGACGTCAGACAGAGCATATATACAAGTGTATAATCGGTCACGTTTGGGGTCGCATGTTTAGAGTTTACACAGCTGTTTTAATAGTGGGAACCGTTGTGGCAAAAACTAGCCTTATTAGTGTCTTCGGCGCTAACTAGTTAGTTTCGTTAGATTAGTGTTATTAGTTTCACTGATGCACGAGCAAACCCTTCTTTCATTTAAGTAGGATTATTAGTGTCAAGGTGTGACCTCTTGTAATACATAGTCCCATTGAAATTGGTTAGTCAATAACTTTTGATAGGGACCCCGATATCGCAAGTTTGCCAGGGGGCTCTTGATAATATAGTGGTTAGCATGCTGTACTGCTGACCGAACAAAACGTTTCTTAACCTGGGTTCATGCAGAAACGCCCCTCTAAAAGTCCTTGACTACGAGATATTTTATAGACAATAGTCCTGAGCATTGCCCTTTGTTGATCCGATTGAATGTTCATTTCCCTTTCTTTTCTTAACTTTTTTGTTCCTGGTTGTGGTATGACAACCAGTTTACTCAATAAACGAATATACATACATACATATCAGTTAAATGTAAGGTTTCCATGTGTTTTTTTAGTGTCCTGTGTGGGTAATCATGCAGACTGAGAGCGTGTTTATATAAACAATTTGGTTGCCACAGACTTCGTTCCAATAGAGCACTGCTATCTACCTGCCACATCCCATAATGCAACTTGTTAAGTAACGAACACAAACTTTTATTACATGATTGACTGTTTAGCGACATGAAACGGTGGGACATGTTGCGCAAAAACAACCACAAGTGCCAAATTACACTTCCTCTTCCCAAGAAACACTCAGTAACCATTTTCAGGCACTCGTTACTTTATTTGGTTCTGTTTCTTAAGAAGTCAATTAAAGTTTGTGTTCATTACTTACTTACATTATGAGATGTGGCAGGTAGGTAGCAGCGCTCTGTTGGAGCAGTTAGTGGTAACCATATTGTTTATATACACAGGCACTCAGTATGCCTGATTACCCATGTATGTATGTATATGTGTATGTGTGTGTACCGACTTCAACTTTCAACATTCCTCTGCTGTTTTTGACTGTGTGGATAACTGTATACTACTTGAAGTCTTGCAACAGTCCTTTGGCATCCCTCATGTACAGAGCACATGCAGATCATCTGTCACCTTACTTATCTTTCATGGTCACATCTTGCAAGCAACTCTGTTTAAGGTCGATCCTTTTTTCGATCAGCATCTGCTGGAAAGCCTGTTATTCCTCGTACATGTCTTGTCTTTGCCCGGCACATTCATTCTCAGTTGCCATTCCCTCCATCGAGAACTCTCTACCTATTCATGCTCGCAATTTTCGTAGCGAGACTGTCTTTCACTCTAAACTGAAAACTTGGCCCTTCCGGTGTTTTAATGGTCACCCGGCTTCAATGTGCACTTCAGAATTTCGTAAGGAGAGCATTATCAAATTATAGCTGTATTGTATGTATGTGTGCATGTATGCACGTTTGAATGTAACTATGTCTGTGTGTCTTTATGTATGTATGTATGTATGTTGTGTTGTTTTAATGTATATTTATTTCAATGTATATTGTTTCCATGTAAATATGTGTATGAATGAAATTTTTATCTTAATAGGTTTTTATTATCTTTTATGTGGGATCACATTACTATCTAGAGTAAAATTTCTTTGTTTAAAAATGTATGGTAGCATGGCAGGTATATATGAAGACAATGCAGAAGACAGTTGGGTGCTGAATTGGCCTGCAATGTGCCATGTTTGGCAACTGACATGGGCCCATGTTTGTTAACTGCTGCAGTGTTTTTGGTTTTCCCAGTCCTGGACCAAGGATAAAGGTAATGCTAAGACACAACATGGTTAAACTACACACACGAGGCTGTTTCAGAATATAGAGCATAGCTCATATTCAGGAATTATTATTATTATTACTATCCATTTATTAAGTGCCGTATCTAGTGATCAAGCACCAGTCGATGGCGCTGAGCAATGTGATTGAAGGACCATACACAGTCACCATCTCTGTAGCCTTGGACGCATACTCTTCGTGTTGCTTGGCAAGCGCTCTAACAAAATGGCTTCTATTTTCCCACAACTTTCACAGGCACTGCAAATATATAATACACACATGGTTGTGACAGAGTATAGCTACTATTGGGCAATTATTATTATTATTATTATTATTATTATTATTATTATTATGCATTTACTAAGTGCCATATCTAATATCTAATTGTGGTCGAAGGTCTTGCTGAAGGTCCCAACACAGTAACCATCTCACGAGGCAAGCAGATGTTTATTATTTAACAACTGAGGCTAAATCTTCAATGTCGTAAGTCACATGCACTTATTTAGAATTGCTCTACAGAAATATTGACGATGTGGCTTCTTGGCTTCTTGTCACTCATATTTGATCTATAACTAAAAACGTGTTCAACAGGTGTGTTAGATGCAGGCGCAATCAATGCGCTAAACACTGGCTCACATAGCTTTCTCGAGAAAAGCGTTGCTGCTATTTAGCAGAAGAAACAATCACTTTCACCAAAGTCACCGTGCAGTTTTTGAATGAAATTTTTATCTTAATAGGTTTTTATTATCTTTTATGTGGGATCACATTACTATCTAGAGTAAAATTTCTTTGTTTAAAAATGTATGGTAGCATGGCAGGTATATATGAAGACAATGCAGAAGACAGTTGGGTGCTGAATTGGCCTGCAATGTGCCATGTTTGGCAACTGACATGGGCCCATGTTTGTTAACTGCTGCAGTGTTTTTGGTTTTCCCAGTCCTGGACCAAGGATAAAGGTAATGCTAAGACACAACATGGTTAAACTACACACACGAGGCTGTTTCAGAATATAGAGCATAGCTCATATTCAGGAATTATTATTATTATTACTATCCATTTATTAAGTGCCGTATCTAGTGATCAAGCACCAGTCGATGGCGCTGAGCAATGTGATTGAAGGACCATACACAGTCACCATCTCTGTAGCCTTGGACGCATACTCTTCGTGTTGCTTGGCAAGCGCTCTAACAAAATGGCTTCTATTTTCCCACAACTTTCACAGGCACTGCAAATATATAATACACACATGGTTGTGACAGAGTATAGCTACTATTGGGCAATTATTATTATTATTATTATTATTATTATTATTATTATTATTATTATTATTATTATGCATTTACTAAGTGCCATATCTAATATCTAATTGTGGTCGAAGGTCTTGCTGAAGGTCCCAACACAGTAACCATCTCACGAGGCAAGCAGATGTTTATTATTTAACAACTGAGGCTAAATCTTCAATGTCGTAAGTCACATGCACTTATTTAGAATTGCTCTACAGAAATATTGACGATGTGGCTTCTTGGCTTCTTGTCACTCATATTTGATCTATAACTAAAAACGTGTTCAACAGGTGTGTTAGATGCAGGCGCAATCAATGCGCTAAACACTGGCTCACATAGCTTTCTCGAGAAAAGCGTTGCTGCTATTTAGCAGAAGAAACAATCACTTTCACCAAAGTCACCGTGCAGTTTTTTGACAAAACTTATGCTTAGCAGTAAAGTTTTGAATATTGTTGGCTCAATTTTAACAATTATCCATCTAATTCTGGTCACCACAGGAGAAATGCCAAAATGTCCAAACCATATGAGCTAATGACTAAAAGCTGACTGGTAACCTATCTGAGTATCCTTAAAATCCTGTCAGTTCATATGCTGTATGTTTGCATTTAAAAAAACTTTTTTCATATAAAGTTTTGAGAACAAGTACTTCATGGACTGAACTGATCAAGCCTGGCCAACAGTAATTGATGGTATTGACTGCCTCTTCAAACTATGTTGGACTTTTAATATTTGAAAGTTTCAAGTACAGGATTTATTAAATTAAATACAGAAAATTTCCCAACTGTTTCAGAAGTCTGTAGGCTGCCATAGTATTAAACCTGATGACATTTTTCTGTGACTTGGGTGAATAACTACATATTTCTGCTTATCTATGTGTATATAATTTTTTTATGTTTCTGCTTTGTTAAAATAATAAATGTTGGTGGATTTTTTAAATTCTGATGTCAGAAATAGATGTTGATATGTATGTATTTATTATGTATATATATATATACATTTATTTTTATTTGTGTATGCATATACAATTATATACGTATCATCATCATCAATAACCATGGGCTCAGCGCCCATAGGTGTCTGATGCCCTCCTGACGATATCTCTCCACTCCTTCTGTCCAGTGCCAAGTGACCCAGCTCATGGAGACTTGCTCCACACCATTCCTCAATGTCATCTGTCCATTCTCTGTTAGGTCTTCCTCTTGTGTTTGTGCGTTCCATTATTCCATAAACCAAAGTTTTAATTTTTCTGCCCCTTCATTCTGCAGATATGTCCAAACAGCATGAGCTTTATCCAAAAAACTCTTTGCTTGAGATTTTAGGTCAGACTGATTTTTCTGTATAATTCCTCATTTCTGATATTCTGCATTCATGCTATTGTAAGGATCTTATGATGGATTTTCATTCAAATGCTGACACACTTATACACATAAAAACTGGCATATATATACACACATATTTATATATAGTGTGCTCAATAGTGTAGTGATTAGCGTCCTAGACTGCCAATCGAGAGGTTGAGGTTTCAAATCCCCGTCAGGGCAGACATTTAGTTCAGATTTCTGTTCAACCTGTGCCCCTAGCCAACTCGGCTATAATGAGAACACTGATCACACATGGTCAGTGGGAAAATGAGACGGTGAGGGAGAGGATTGGTTGAGGCTAAAAAAATGAAGTTGCCAACAGTTCATAGCTATGGTTGCCTCAGGGCTAGCTTAAAGGACTGATCTTCTTATATGGGTAAAATAATCATGTGGATTTAATTTCTTGACATATGTATGTGTAAACAACTAAACATGTATCCATATTATATATATATATATATATAAATGCATAAACATGTATAAGGTTTTATAATACATGTAATATATATGTATAGGAATATGTAAATTCTTGACCTGTTTTCAGACAAAATGGTCAGTTTCTTTTCATTGACAAATTCTTCCATCCAAATTCTACACCTCCTATCATGGACTACTTTCTGCCAACTGCCTAACAAAACCGGTCTTGACACCATTCCTACTTGGTTTCTAAAGAGTGCTCTGATGTCCTGGGTCTGTAATATATGTCCTGTAACATATATTACACTGATTATCAATTTGCACGAGGGATGCCTTCCATCTGCATTTGCTCAGCCATAGTTCATCCTCTGCTTAAGAAACCTTCTCTTGCCTCTCAAATTACAGGCCAATCTCAACCTTGAATTTTACATTTAAAATCCTTGAATGCATGCAAACTCATCTATCATCAAACTCATCTCCCGTTTTCAGACTGCATATCCTACGTTTCAGTCAACGGAATCTGCACTGCTTACTTTTCATAATGACATCGTATGTTCAGTGGACGGGGTAAGGTAACAGCACTTGTTCTACATGACTTGTCTGTTACATTTGCTACGTCTTCATCGTCTCAAGCACTGCTTTGGGATATCTGGTCCTGCACTAAATTGGTTTATTACTTACCTTAGTCCATGGACTCAGTGTATTTAAATGGTAATTATTCATCTAGGACTTTGTTGGCATGTGGTGTTCCACCGGGTTTTGTGCTTGGTCCTCTTTTGTTTACATTTCATACCACTTGGCACAGTGCTGGAAAATCATTCGCTGGGCTATCATTTCTATGCCGGTGATACTAAAATCTACATCTTCATTTGACAGTCTGTCATGGTCCTTAAAGTCTTGCAACTTAAAGTCTTGGGTGGTGGCCTCTAAACACTAACTGATCAAACAATGAACTTCTGTTACTGGGCACTCCACAGCAGCTTTAAAAATATGATCAGCTTTAGTCATTGAAACTGGGTGGCTCAATTTGTTAAGCTGGCAGACGCTTCTTGTAACTTAGGCATTGTTTTCATTTCTACCATGTCTTTCACTGGTCGTGTTAACAGTATTTGTAAGTCGTCATATACGTTCATTCGTGACATGTCTGCAAGGATATCTCTGGTTGCCAGTTACCTAGATTACTGTAGCTCTCTTCTTACTAGTATCAATAGGTGAAACATGCCTAAGCTGCTGAGATTTAAGAACTCTTTGGCTAGAGCCATAACTAATACATCCAAATTTGAACATATAACCCATGTGCTGAAATCTTTGCATTGGCTTCCTGTTCAGCAAAGAATTATTTTCAAATTGGGTCTCATGGTTTACAAATTCTGGTCAGCAACAATACTTAGAACCAGTTCTTATTCTCCAGACTTTTCATTATTCAGCGAGGTCATTATCTTTGTGGGGTCATACCAAAATGAAGAACTGTTTTTGGTGAATGAGTTTTTTGGTTGCTGGACCTATTTTTTAGAATTCTGCCCCTGTGTCTTTTTACTCTGTCCAGCCAGCCCCTTGTGTCATTTCGTTCTCAACTTAAAACTTACCTCTTTCAAATTGCTTATCCATCATAGGCTGTATCTCTGTCTTATGGACTGATCTTCTGGATATTGACCTGATAATATTAGGCTTGGTTTGATGTGCCATCGGTTGATGCTTTGTGCTTAAGACACCGGCACAGTAGAAGTTTCTAATTACAATTATATGTATATATATATTTAGTTATGTCTGATACATACTTATTTAATTATACGTGTGTAATGTAATTGAATTAATTAATAAACATCAGAAAAAGTTAAATTCATACTCTGCTGTGTATTCATTTCTTAATGAACTCATCTTTTCTTCACCTATGAAACCTGTTTCCTTGACATTATTCTTACAACTCTTCTGAAAAAGTGCTCTGTGCTCAATCATTGTCAATAATTAACTTCTTTTTTGGGGTGAAGCATCTGGTTTTTAATTTTGTGTTAACTTTTTGTTGCATTGTAGGAGCCGTAAAACATGAAGTTTGCCAGTAACGGACAATGAAGTCTGACTTAAATGTGCTGCAGTCTTTACAAACTCTGATGACAGAGAAAGAGAAATCAACCTAGTCTGACGACAGCATGATCGATTGCAGCTAGGATATCACTGTAACTCTGAGGAACATGCCCCAGAATAAACTCTTATGTTGGACACAGGATTGTATTCAATCTTGAGGGAACATGTGTTCTTTTCTTGTCTGTGTCATTTCTTGTCACGAGGCGGTTAGTCGGACTTCTTTTCGGTTGACGTTAATGACCTCTTCATCAACTTATGTTTTTGATAGCTGTAAAACTGTATTGATATGATATTAACCGATCAACAATTCGATGGGCACTGTTAAGTTGGTGATCATTAATTGGAATGTCTTGGTTACTTATTTTATTGTTTGGTATTTTAATTTGTTTGCATTAAGGGGTGTAATACTTCTCTGCATATTGTGTTCTTGTAACCTCAATTTTTATATTTTACAATTAAGAAATTGAGTGATGAATTTGTGGGGTGCATACTTGAATATATAAATTTATGAAATATTAGGCTGATCAAGAAGACATCAGAGCTATAGATCTTAACCTTATCAAATGTTTATGTGAACTGAAATGCGGTGAAGCTGCAGGTTTGATGGCATGCCATAGAACCTGAACAACTGTTCTGTACTCACCCAATACAGTTAGGTCTTTGCTAACATTACTATTTGCAGCAGAGTGCATTATGGATATGTACCAATGATTTTGGTTGAGGCGTAATAATTCCTCCTGTGAAAACTAAAGATGTGATCTGTCTTGTAGCTCAGCTACTGTGATATAACACTTACTGGAAATATTGCGAAGTTTGAGGTGTGTCTTTTTGAGCTGTATAGCTGTTATCTGTGTTCTTCTGGCCTTCAGTCTGGATTCATGAAGAAAACTGGTTGCGATAGAGCAATTTATACAGAACTTGAGGTCTACTGTTGAGTAAATCAAAGTGTTTGTGTTTGAAAGTAATGATGAAGAATATTCCACACAGATTTTTGATAAGTTTGATACACTGGTTTAGTAGATGGTTGCAGCTGTAGGATGGAATTGTGTATTTTCTAGAATATTCAAATTAGTTTGCAGTGTCAGACAAGGAGGGGTGTTATCCCTATCCTATTTGTTGTTTTGTGGATTACACTGTTAATCTGATAGATAGAATGACTTCTATGTAGAAAATAATTGTTACTTGTGAATTTGAGTATCCTATATGGATATGAAGTTCGGTATAACAAAATCTGTGGTGCTCAGGATAGTTGGTGCCCATAAATATTTGTGTATGCGTTTGCCATTAGTGTTTGAGTTTGCCATGTGTTGAAAAGCAAAATACTTAGCAATTATACTGTGACAGTTGATGTGCAAATGTCATTTTGACTGCAGGAGACAGTTTAAACCATAGGCGTAGACTCTGGGAGGGCAGCCGTGGCGCGTGCCCCAAATAATTGAGATGGACTGTACATTTAATGCAAAAAGTGTAGAATGAATAACGAAATGCCCCCAATATTTTGGACAAGTTTACGCCAGTGGTTTAAACTGAGCCTAAGTGAAATAATTTGAAAATTTTACAAGTCTGATAATAATAGCTTTTTAAACGACACATGGATGAAATTGTTCTGTTGCATTTATTCAAAACACATTGTGAGCCACTACTTGTATTTACATGTGAATGTATTTCATTTACTATCAGTAAGTATGCAAGGTTGACAACTGCATGGAACAGAATATTTTGGAGGTTTTTGAAAGTAAATAACACAATGATTGATGGGTGCTTTCATATATGTTGGTTGTTTACTGCTTCAGGCTGACATTGATGTTAGGCAGTATTGTCCAAGTTAATGGTGTCATGAGAAATGGTTCCAGACAAATGGTTCACGATCATCCAGCCTCTAGTTTGAGCTATATTTTCATCGAGAATCAGGCTTCTAGTTTGAGCTCTATTTTCATCGATCTTCCAGCTTCTAGTTTGAGCTATATTTTCATCATCGCTGATCCAGCTTCTAGTTTGAGCTATATTTTCATCGCTCATCCAGCTTTTAGTTTGATGAAAATAGAGCTCAAATGCTTTTTCGTAGTCCAATGTAAACAAAACACAACCTAGAAGCTGGAAGATTGTGAACCATTTGTCCATGAACCATTTGTCCATGAACCATTTGTCGTGAACCATTTGTTGTGGAACCGTTAATCTACAGTACTAAAACTACTAAATGAACTACAAGCATTATTTGTACAACAACAAAAAGATACTTTGTGAAATCTATGATATATTGAAAAATTTTAACATTGGTGACTTAAGGATAAATGTTTATGAAAGGCATTTGCTTATCAGGTAGTTGAGCTGCTTATTTTTTATCACTGATGTGTATATTTTTTCTGTTATTTCTCCTTTGTATAGAGGGTGTTATTTTGTGTTGCTCATATGTGGTGAAATAAAGTTTATTCAAAATGGAAACTACATAAGCAGACTACATGTGTTTTATATGTTGTGCATATGTTGTAGATGTCCTGATTACTTACAGAAGATGCATGCATATGGATGCTATATAGACCACATATGGTTTACTGTTTAGCATGCAGATTGCTAAACCATTTGGTATCTGTATAGTATACATGTGGTGTAGATAAGCTAGTTATATATAGGAACTATATATATTGCATATGGCATGCAGATTGGTACATCATCTGGTATCTATATAGCAAACATATGGTGTAAACCACCTAGTTACATATAGAAACTTTATAGATTCTATATAGTATGCAGATTGGTAAAGGATCTGGTATCTATATTGAATACATATGGCATAGATCAGCTAGTTACATATAGAAACGATATAGATTCTATATAGTATGCAGATTGGTAAAGGATCTGGTATCTATATTGAATACATATGGCATAGATCAGCTAGTTACATATAGAAACAATATAGATTCTATATAGTATGCAGATTGGTGAAGGATCTGGTATCTATATGGTAAACATATGGCATAGATCACCTGGTGCCATATGCATGACATATGGATACCATTTGAAGCCCAGATGGCTTGGACATATGCATTCAATATGGGCTGTCGGGTGCAAACCAGATGAATCTAGGGATCCCTGCCATATTGGATCGCATATGGCATACATACGTTGTAGATCAGCTAGTTACATATAGAAACAATATAGATTATATATAGTATGCAGATTGGTAAAGGATCTGGTATCTATATTGTATACATATGGCATAGACCAGCTAGCTACATATAGAAACAATATGGATTCTATATAGAATGCAGATTTGCAAAGGATCTTGTATCTATGTGGTAAACATATGGCATAGATCATCTTGTGCCATATGTATGACGTATGGATACCATTTGAAGGCCAGATGGCTTGGACATATGCATTCAATATGGGCTGTCGGGTGCAAACCAGATGAATCTAGGGATCCCTGCCATATTGGATCGCATATGGCATACATACTTTGTAGATCAGATAGTTATATGTAGAAACAATATGGATTCTATATAGAATGCAGATTGGTAAGGATCTTGTATCTATATGGTAAACATATGGCATAGATCAGCTGGTTACATATAGAAACAATATAGATTCTATATAGAATGCAGATTGGTAAAGATCTGGTATCTATATGGCATACATATGGTTTAGATGACGTGGTGCCATATAGATACCATATGCATACCATTTAAAGCCCAGATGGCTTGCACATATGCATTCAATATGGGCTGTCGGGTGCAAACCAGATGAATCTAGAGATCCCTGACATATGGCATCCCATATGAAGCCCATATGGTTTCCATATTACATTGCTGTTGGGGCCATTGGAAATAACAGAAGATATATTTATCAGAT
>OY744612.1:3106401-3108232 GCA_963556255.1 Allolobophora icterica | reverse complement strand
CCTGACTGAAGAATACGAGTCCACCATCAAACGACCTCTGATGGCATGCAGGGAAGTTCCTGTCATTAGTAACCCCCCCAACAGCATGGTTATATGGTATACATATCTAAAAAATACATATATTTTGCCCATTTGGGCTGTATATGTATAGTATATTGTATAGCCATATAGATTATGACACATGCACACCATACAATATCTACATTATCAATATATACAAAAATTACAAGAAATTTGCCCAGAATGTCAAATCCCATAGGCCTATAGGTGTTGTTGCTAATGAAGAATACTAATCCAAATAAAACTACTGAGCAGCCGTGTTTTAAGGCAGAAATATACAGCCGCACATGTAGATCTCCGACTGATATTATTGCAACAATGGACACTTGGTCGACTGGTCACTTAATTCATTCTTTAATGACGGGCCTAGCTGAATCGGCTATCAATTTCAGGCTACACACACACACGCACGCACGCACGCACGCACGCACGCAAGCACGCACGCACGCACGCACACGCACACACACACTCACACACACACACACACACACACACACACACACACACACACACACACACACACACACACACACACACACACACACACACACACACACACACACACACACACACACCACACACACACACACACACACCACACACACACACACACACACACACACACACACACACACACACACACACACACACACACACACACACACACAACTGATTGTAACGATGCATGCCACACGGCAGCTCACCTTCAATGTGTGTCCAAAGTAGGCCTATATTATTATTTGAAGTTCAAATGTTAGACCTTATCCCGTTTGAATGGGTGCCACGCCACTGAAGGCCCCTAAGTCCGGATCTAACCAGCCTTAAATTTTAAATCTGAAATAACTACAGATCTGAGTTAGATTATACCATGTATGGAGCAACCTGCCTTTATGCTGGATTTCTAATCTCAAATGACATTGGCATTCATATGGCGCGTATTATTATGTAACTAGCCTATCTACACTGCGTGTCCTATATAGATACCAGATTTTTTTACCAATCTGCATTTCATATACAATGCAGATCTGTTAAACATGTAGACAGAGGCGTAGCGACCGCCCTCCGTACCCTCCGACCGGAGGGGGCCCCTTCCTGGAAGGGGGCCCCTAAAAGTGGCAAAAAAATAACCGTGAACACAATTTGAACCCTGTATATTGTATATTACCGCATTCCAGTTTCCGCCTTATAAGGGGTCCCCGGCCCGGACTTATGTTCGGAGGGGGCCACGTTCTTTGTTGCTACGGCTCTGCATGTAGATGCTGCATGGTATAAATATGGCTCCTTTATGCAACCACCTGATCTACACCATACCTATGCCACGTAGATACCAGATTCTATACCAATATGCATTTCACATAGAATGCATATATGTTAACAATCTAGATGGTATATGGAATCCATGTGTTTTCTATATGTAATCACCTGATTTACACTTTAAGTATACAACACATATCCCAGGTGGGTTACCAATCTGCATACCTCATGCAATGCATAATATGCAAACCATCTGGCTTCTACATGAAATCCATATGTCACACGTATAGTGCAGATAGGCTAGTCACACACACACACACACACACACGCACGCACGCACACACTCACACTCACACACACACCTTAAACCGGATCTCTTAAACATGTAGATGCTACATGGTAAAAATATGGCTCCTTTATGCAACCACCTGATCTACACCATGCCTATGCCACGTAGATACCAGATTCTATACCAATATGCATTTCACATAGAATGCATGTATGTTAAACATGTAGA